>APFE031512190.1:50528-186072 GCA_000404065.3 Pinus taeda | reverse complement strand
GTCTTTACATCTAACTGCTCAAGATGCAAATCTTCAACTACTAGACTTAAAATAGTTCCAATTGAAGTCATTTTAACAACAGGAGAAAATATTTCATCAAAATCAATACCTTTCTTCTATGCAAACCCCTTCACCACAAGTTTAGCTTTGTACCTCTGTTTTCCTCCATCTTCTTCCTTCAGCCTGTAAACCCATTTATTCAACAATGTTGTTTTACCTGCAGGCAACCTGACTAAGTCCCAAGTCTGGTTATGTGATAAGGAGTCCATCTCTTCTTTCATGGCTTGCTCCCACTTCTTCCTAGTTTCTACCTTCACTGCTTCTTCATAAAATTCTGGTTCACCAGAATCAGTCGACGATACATAATATAATGAAGGAGAGTATCGTTCAGGGGGTCTACTTATCTTGGTAGATCTTCTAACACCACTTTCAGGTGTTTGAGGTGCTTGTTGCTGTTGTGGTTGTTGTTATGGCTATTGATCATTATGATTTTCAGGCAACATCACTTTTTCTGTGATCTCGTCAAGCACTGTGTATTCTCTGTTTTCTTTTTCCTGTTTATTTTCCTGTAGTTGATCCTTATACAAAGCCTTTTCATTGAATATTACATCTCCGCTCCTAATGATTTTGTGATTTTCATAATCATATAAGCGATAACCAAAATCATTAACACCATATCCAATAAAGGTACATTTCTTTGATTTTGCCTCAAGATTTGTTCTATTTTCTTCGTTAATGTGGACAAAGGCTTCACAACCAAAAGTCTTTAAAAATGAGTAATTTACCTTTTTACCTGTCCATGCCTCCTCTGGAATACCACCATCCAAGGAGCTTGAAAGCCCTCTGTTTATTAGATAAACAACAATATCTACAGCATCTGCCCAAAATTGTAAAGGCAATCCTGCATGCAATCTCATGCACCTTGCACGCTCCATGATTGTCCAGTTCATCCTTTCTGATACACCATTTTATTGTGGTGTTCCTGGAACTATCTTCTCTCTGCGAATTCCATTCTCTGAATAGTACCTATCAAACTCTTTGCTGCAATATTCACCTCCATTATCTGATCTGAAACACTTCAACCTTTTCCCTGTTTCATTTTCAACCAAAGCTTTCCATTTCTTGAAAGTATCAAATACATCAAGTTTATTTCAAATACAATAAATCCAGGTTTTTATGGTTGCATCATCAATAAAAGTAACATAATAATGAGAGCCACCAAGAGATGATGCCTGAGTAGGTCCCCATACATCTGTATGCATAAGCTCTAATTTTTCGCTCTTATTTTCTTTCCCAACTCTAAGGAATCTGACTCTCTTCTGTTTTCCATAAACACAATTCTCACAGAATATTAAATCAACATGCTTCAAACCTGGCAACAAATTTCTTGAGTGAAGAATCTGCATCCCCTTCTCACTCATGTGCTCGAGCCTATGATGCCACAATGCCATATCTTCTCCTGTAGAGGTTAGAGCATTAACATAATTAGAAATACCATTGCATAAATACAATGTACCAACCTTTTCTCCCTTCGCTATTACTAGGGATCCTTTAGTGACCTTCTAGGTTTTATCTGTGAAAGTACTTACGCAACCTTCACTTCCCAACTACCCTATTGAAATCAGATTTTTCTTTAGATCTGGAAGATGCCTTACCTTCTTCAATAGCCACTGATTTCCATTTTGCTGTTTTATGAAAATTGTACCCATTCCAATGATTTTACAGGGTTTATCATCACCCAATCAAACTTGTCCAAAATCTCCTTGAACATAATCATGAAAATTTTTCTTATCAGGTGTGGCATGGAATGAGGCCCCTGAATCTACCACCCAGGCATCAATAATAGTTTCTAATGAAATCAAAGCATCTTGCAACACATCACCTGTTACATTCGCTTCATGATTAGTTTCTTGCTGCGCATCTCCTTCTTTTCCCTTCCCAGACTTGTAGTCTTTCTTCAGGTGTCCTTTCTTCCCGCATTTCCAGCACACTATCCCCGATCTGGATTTGGATCTGCCTTTTCTTGACTTACTGCGATATCCTAGGCTCTTTCCTCTTTCCATTTTTCTTCCCCTAGTCTCTGTAGTCAAGGCATTACCTGATGTCTCACTGGAGCTTTTTCGTCGCATTTCCTCGCTAAGGATTGCACCAACAACATCATCAAACTTTAAAGTACTAGATCCAAAGACAAAGTTACTAATGGCCATAACTAAACCATTCCAACTTTCTGGCAATAAGCACAGAAATAATAGAGCCCTAACTTCATCATCAAAATTTACCCCTACAGAACTTAACTGACTTGTAACTGTATTAAAACCATTTAAATGATCTGCAATAGATCCACCTTCTGACATCTTCATATTAAATGAACGCTTCATAAGAAATACCTTATTTGAGGCCGAGGGTTTTTCATATAGTTTGGCTAATGCCGACATTAAACCCTGTGTTTTCGTTTCCTTTGAAATATTAAACGCTACCAACGCCGCTAGGCATAGCCGTATTGTTCCTAGTCCTTTCTGTCGAGAATATCCCATTCTGTGTCTGTCATACTCGTTGGATTCTTTGTCTTTTCGCTCAATGGTAGGTACAAATCTCTCTGATACAAATAATCTTCCATCTGCATCTTCCACAACTGGTAGTTTTGGCGATTGAATTTTTTGACCCTAAACGTACCATCTTTTGTCATTGCTCCCACTCGAACTAGGAACCCTTCTCTCATATGAGTTTATCAACCAAATAGACCTTCGGCTCTGATACCAGTTGTTAGAAAATTATATATTATAGAGCAATGGAACACATAAAATATTGCAGAAATATAAACACAGAAAACACATAAAACAAGAGAGACACAGATATACGTGGTTCACCCAGTTTGGGCTACATCCACGGAGAAATAGGCAGTACTTCTTTTATTATATTATCCAGCAAACTGAAGAGATACAACCTACAATAGATCTGTTGTAACACCCTCTTCACTCTCAATCTCCTCTCTCTTCCTAACTCAGAATACAAATATACATAGACACAATACAATTCCCTCATATATAGTGAGGGGTTGCCTTCTAGGGCAAAAAACCCTAAATTAAACATAACATCTACCGCTAGATCATCTGCCTAATGAATGGCCTAGAATGACTAGAAATTACTAGACTTTTACAAGCCAATTTTACATCTATTTTTAGCTTCGGGGGCGCTGCCCCCGAAACCCCGCTGGCCCCCGGACCCCCTAGCCGGGGGGGATTAGCTCCCCAGCGTGGAGGGGTGTACAGTATTCTTGGGGTATACATCCAGCTGAAACCTTTGAATACAGAAGATAATCAGGCTCGACACCCAAAAATCAGAGCAAGTTATGATCCTGCAAAATATGTGGGTTATATGCTCACCAAGCTTCTATTATGTCACTTTGATGTGCTATCTATACATAGTTCACATTCATTAACATGGCTTCATTATGTCAGTTGCTAAGGGATATAAAACCATTACTTTAACATTAGGCCCTTCATCTGCTTGTGCAAGATAATAGTAAAAGTAGTAGTATTCAAAAAAAAAAACTTTTGACAAACATTTGTACACTCAATTTCTTAATCAGAAAACTGCAATATGTACATCTCCATATGTAAATGAAAACCCAAAGGTGGTAGGAAGATAGTTCTGGCCTTGTAACAGAACTATCCTGAACTCAAACTCGACGTTCCAGATACTCTGAATCACATTACTAGAAGACTCTTGCAAGTTCCTGTGTTTAACAACCCCTGATTCTAAATTGATATTATAGGCATTCAAAGGATCCTTTAGTTCATTCCCTTCAATGATTGACAAAGAATCAGTAGAAACAGGCTTACACATAAGTTGAAACCCTACAATAGGGTTGACCTTCTAGGATACCTGGTTTAAAGAATAATTTGACTTCTCTGTCATGCCATCGTCTTTATTCGAGAATTCTCTAATACATCGTTGCTTGTGGGATCCTCAGCTTTCAGCTCTTCTCCAGCAACATCATTACCTGGAGGGGGAGGCTTAGTAGAAGAACCCATTTCCAGTTTATTTGAATCAAGATCTTGGTCCTCATTGTCATCATTTACTAATCCTTTTGCATCTCCATCATTGAGGTTTTGAGATTTTTTTCATCATCATAATCCTTCCTATTGGGGTTTTGATTTTCTTGAAACATATCAGTCTCCTCATTTCCATTGGGGTTTTCGGCATTGATAAAACCACCATCATTGTTGTCATTCATACCAGAATCCATCTATTAACTACTACTAGAATTCGCATTTTCACCGTCATTAAGGAAAGCTTCTTCAAGTCTTCTAACCAAATCATCCTTCACACCCTTAGTTATTATGCTTCGCCTCTTGAGTTCATCTTTCAGTTCTGTAACCTTCCACTGTTCTAGAGGGCGATTCCTCAAATCCATCAACGGCGTGTTCATTTTCTTAAAACCCCCTTTAAGGCAAACAATCCCTGGAAATAAAAAACCCCAGGATGGGATAAAATAAGTAAATACCCTACAAACTGTAAACTATGAATGAAAGAATAATACCGAGAAACAGGTAACAATCCAAGTTCGAATCCGAACAAGTTCTCAACAGAATATTCACCTCAAATAAGCAAAGCAATATTGTCCAAACCCTAGTTCAAGAACAGAAACTTAATATTAGCAACAACAATTCATCTACAAAGAACACTAAGATTATATTATTTTTTTTCTTCTTTTCTAAAAAAACCCACAATAGAAGTGGTGTTAAGCGACCGATTCCATGAGAAATTTAGGACAAATTCACAACCCCTGAAAATCACGCACAACATCTTTTTCACAAAAAAAGAGCTTAAATCCTTGAAGAGCGTCATCCAAATGAAGGGGTAGATAAAGGGATCTACGAGGATTCTTCTTTGAGCTTTCCATATTCTCAAATTCGAGAGTCCAAATGTACGAAAACGGTATCCAATGATAGAGGATAAAATGGGCTACATAACTGAGATCATGGCCTAATAATTGAAGTACTTCAAGCAGGAGATATACAATGTGTAAATTGCAGATCGTGTGCCCATTTAACGCTTTCCCTATAAATATTTTTCTTCCACTTCTCCGCATCCCCCTTACCAGCAGTCTCATAGAGACCAAACCATCCTCTATTTCAAACTCCCACAATTTAATATTAATTCAATCGTCGATTTTTATATCCACAATACAAAAAAACGTCCCTTGCTTTTTGCTTTCGCCTTTGTGCCTTCAATTAGATATCAATGGCACTATGTTGGGCTCCAAAAATGTCATACATTACCATACATTTTTCACCTATGCTTCCATTATATCACTCACTATTCACCACCTTGTCACTCCAATTTCCCTATTATTCACCATTAATGGGTCTCATTTATATTTTCCAAGTATTATTTATTTTTAAGCATTTTTAAGAGAAATTCTTGATTAAATATTAGAAAATAATATATTTTACTTTATATATGGAAAGTGGGTTGTTTTTGTGACATGTGTAGTTGCCAAGGAAGCTTCCAAGATACCTTTATGTGGCCTTGAAGGATCAAATTCGAATTTGAGAAGATAAACCTCATGGAGAAGATGATGATCTCATGGAGAAGATCAAGGACAAAAAGGGGTTATGTGTCTAGATGGTTGAGAGATGTATGGAACTAAAAGAGAGATTAGTGGATCATCATTATGAGTTTGTTATCCCATTCCATTGTATAAATAGGAGTACAATCTCCTTCATTTGTAATCTTGGAATCTTCATTTGTAATCTTAGAAAGTTGGTTTGTACATTATGATGGAGATTTTGAAATAAAGACTCATACTTTGATTTTGTTGCTTCTACATTTGAGTTCCCTTTGAAGTGGTATGCTTGTGGAGTTATGGAGGGCCCCCATGGTCTCACTTTCATGCTTATGTTTTTTTTTTTTAGACAAAGTTCGGTTGCTATGTATTAATCTGAAAAGAAAAAAGAGGCAGTTTGCCATACATATGATGCTTCCTGAGCATTCTGAATCCAAGGAATTACAAAAAGATTTATTTCCTTGATTCTTACTTTTGTTTTCTTGCCTCTAAGACTACTTATACTACTGTAAATTCGAACATACTACAGGCCCAAAAATTTGCATCTGCACACCATAACTAATCTATGTCTATATGACTTATCTTTCTTGTTGTAGATCCTTCTAGGTCAAGATCTGGTTCGATTGGCTTTGCACTGGAAGAGGATGTTGCATCTTTGAACTTCTTTTCCATCATGAACTTGAGGATGGATATCTTTTCTTCAGCATGGCTGCATCTGTTGCTTAAGTTGCTAAACTGTTCATGCAGGGAGTGGACTCTATGTAGGAAGAGGTTCATCTCGGCTATGTATTTCTCGTGGATTATTTTACACTATTCTTCAAGTCTTGCTTCCAGGCTACGAACTTAATCATCCAGAGCTTTCTGCTGTGCTTGCACCTCATCAAACTCTACTTGTAAATCCCTGCAGTGGAAACATTGTTCCTGACGCACCATTGGGGCTGGGTGGTGTTTGTAAGCACTGATCGCTTCCTTATCTCGTAATCTCTGGATTCTTTTCTTGCTGCTACTGAGAGCCACCGGTCGCGCTAAGACTGCTTCTCTAATGAAACTGCTTGAGCTGCCTCGAAAGGCTTGGATGGAGGCGACTACTGTTCCGCTCTCGAGATTGTGAGCTCCGAATTTTTCTGTGAGGAGCTGAGACTTGAACCCCAAGTCATATATAGACATTTGCGGTCTATGAAGGCGGGAGAGAGGTCTGCTCTTCCCAATGCTCCTCTGCTTCGTCCAATGCATATCTAGGCCTCGGACACTGTTCTGATTGGCAGGACGATTTCCTGTTGCTTGATGCTTGATTCTCGTGCTCTGAATGGATCTCCTGATCTCGTTTCTGATACAAGTCCAATCCACCTTAACTGTGTTGTCCCCTGCTCTGCTGATTTGCCTGCATTCGTAGATTTTGTTAACTGCAATTCCCTGAGCGTTGACTAGCTGCGTGGCTCTCATGGTAGCGGTTGGAAGGATGAGCTGTTATTACAGCTAAGTTTGCCCTTGGGACGATCGCAGGCCTTGCTGGCGCATTTTTCAGCTTTTTTATTTAGCCCACGAAGAATATGGTAATAGTGGACTTCCTCCAACAATTCGTGGAGGATCTGGTTTCTACTATTGATTTGCTGCAAAAGGATGTTTGGCGTGCTCTGCCTTTGCACCATGAGCCTAATGATAATTGTTGAGTCGCCAAAGACATTTGCTTTCTTAATTCCTATCCTGATCAACTGGGAGAGTCCTTGATACAAAGCCAGTCCCTCTGCCCTGTTGTTGGATAGCTCTCCCAACCCCCACTCGAATTGGAGAATTGTCTCACCGTTGGTGTTGCAGATAAGACCCCCAACGCCTGCTAGGCCTGGATTTGATTTTGAAGTGCCATCAAAGAACATGTAAAATTTATTGCAGTTGCTCAACCAGAGAGCAAATTCCTCTTCCTTGAACCTCAGCTTCCAAATTCTTCTTGTTTCTTTCATCTGTGGGTTTCCTTGTTTTGTTGCCTGGGTGCTGATTATGTTTCCTTGGGCATAGCTGATCAAATTTCTTTCTTCAATGCTGTAATTGGTGGCCTCGATCTTGCCTTGGGTGTGAGCTATGATTGCCTCCACCGCTAATTTTTTTTCCTTGTGACACATGATTCTTGTATTACATCATTTATCTTGAAAAACTTTTTTGTTTCTAGCCATCCAGATGCGCCAGACAAGGGTTAGAGGTATAGCATTCCATATCCTTTGCGTTAGTTTGCTCTTCTTTTCTTTCCATAAGCAATGTTTCCTCCAATTGTGGACAGTTTCTGAAATGGTTGCCTTTGGTTCCCATGTGACTCCCCCGATTGAGGCCATTTGTTTCCAGCAATCATCAACTATCCGGCAGTCTATAAACAGATGTTGTATTGATTCTTCTGCTTGACAGCAGTTTGGGCACCTGGACGGTCCCATAATACCCTGTTTCTTTAAGTTTTCTGCTGTTAGAATCTTACCTTTCAGGAGAAGCCAAAAGAAGAATTTGACTTTAGGAGGAGCTTCAGCTCTCCAGACCAGATTCCATTGACTCCATATGGCCTATGGAAAAGTGCTGTCGCATAGATGTTGATACCCAACTTTAACCGTGTATTGAGTTCCCATGGGATCCCATCTATAGCCATCTTGCTTGCCTCTTTGAGTTGGTGCTTTACTGTGCAGATGATTCTTTAAGGCTGTGATGCTTGCCTCTAGCTCTCTGGGGTAACTCAGAAATTTCCAATCAGCCCATGCTTTGGAATGACTTTCCCATTGCGATATTTGAGCTAAGCTCCATATACCGTTGTCAGTAAGCCAACTTATGTCAGGGATTACCTCCATGTTTGATCCAATAGGGGGCTGTCCTAAGATTCTGTCAGTGGAAAATTTGATGTTGCTCCCCCCTCCTAGGACCTTTGATATGTTTAGAGTCATAAAGGGTATGACTTTCTTGCAGAGCTTCCAGATTTTTGTGCTGTCTCTATTGGGGATATTGGTGTCCAAGAGTTGATGCCTTGAGCTGTTCAGATATTTAGCCTCTAAAACCGTCTTCCACCAAGCTGTGGCCCCTGAAATCAGTCTCCAAATTATTTTAGCTCCAAGGGCTAAGTTCAACATTTTTGGAGATCTTATTCCAAGTCCTCCTTTTTCATTAGGCTGAATGACACTCTTCCAGCTGACCAGATTGAATTTTTTTTTCTCTGTTTTTCCTCCTTGCCAAAGAAAGTGCCTAAGCGCTCTTTCCATTTTTTGATGAAAAGTCATTGGGGCTTGATGCAAAGAGAAGCGATAGATGGGCAAAGAGGCCAGACCAGATTTTAGAAGAACAAGGCGCCCAGCTGGGTTCAGCCACATAGATCCCCATTGCTGGATTTTCCTCTGAATTTTGTCAAGGATTTCATTCCATGTGTCGGCCTTCAGAGGTCCCATACTCACCGGCATCCCTAGGTATGTAAAGTGGATCTATTTTAACTTGTATGAGACTCCTAGAGTGCTGGCAATGCTGTGAATGGTGAGATTTGATACATTCCATCTGTATATGCAACTTTTTACCTGATTGATTTTCCCTCCAGAATATTTCATGAATTGATCTAAAATCTTCTTGAAGCGCCTTGCAATAGTGATGGACGCTCCTCCCATCAAGAGGGTGTCATCTGCAAATTGTGAGTGATTAATGTTCTTTGTACCTTGCTCAATTTTGATGCCAGTAATAAGACCAGTTCTTCGGTTGAAATCCAAGGCTTTGCTTAGAGACTCAGCCATGAGGATAAATAAATAGGGGGACAAGGGGCAGCCTTGTCGAAGGCCTCTAGAGGATTGGAAGGCAGCGCAGGTTCTGCCGTTGATCAGAGGGGATATCCAAGGGTTCGATATGCAGGCTTTGATCATATTAATAAAGGAGGGGTCAAAGCCCATTTTGTGAAGCACTGCAAACATAAAGGTGTGTCTAACCCTATCGAAGGCGTTGGCAAGATCAAGCTTTAGGACAAAACCTTTCTCCTTTCGGCTTATGCTTGAGTGTATGGCCTATTGCACTAGAAGAATGGAGTCAGTTATGTGCCTATTAGGGAGAAAGCCCCCTTGGTTTTCAGAGATCAAAAAGGAGAGGTGAGGCTTGAGCCTTGATGACAGGATTTTTGCAATTATTTTGTATGTTGAATTGCATAAGGATATGGGTCGGAATCTAGAGAAAGTAGAAGGCCTGTTCTCTTTTGGGATTAAGGCTAGGTAGGTTGAGTTGGTGTAACCCCCCAATTTGCATTTCCTTAGAACCCAACGTATCATCTTTAGAAGATATTTTTTAATCATCTGCCAGTATTCTCTGTAGAAACTAATTGGAAACCCGTCAGGCCCAGGGGCTTTATCTGGGTGAAGACTCCAAATCGCTTTTTGGACTTCTTCTTCTTCTACTTCGTGCGTGAGCCTGCTGTTTGTTTCTTGGGTGACTTCTTTGGGCATGTGCTGGAGTAAAGTTGAGTAGTCCTCTTCACTTTTATCCTCAGTCAGGAGATTTTTGAAGTGGTTGGTGGCTGCTTCCTTTATGGTATCCTGGGTAGTGTAGTTGTTCCCCTCACTGTCTTTAATTGTACTCACAGTGTTCCTGGCCTTTCTAACAGTAGCCTGCTTATGGAAATAAGATGTATTTTTATCTCCCTCGCGCAGCCATAACTGCCTTGACTTTAGCCTCCATTTAGTCTCTTCGTCCCTTAGTGTTTGGCTCAGCTGGGAGTAGAGTCTTTTTTCATTCTCTTTGTCTTGCTGTGAGAGCCCGAAGGCTTCAATTTTTTGCTGCAATTCTTCGAGGTCTTTCTTGATGTGCTTTTTGCTCAACTCGGGCTCCTGGAATTTGGTCTTTGCCCAGTTTTTTAGAGCCTGTCTGGTTCGCTTCATCTTAGTCTCCCAAATAAAAGTCGGGGAGCCTTCTACGTGTTGGGTCCAAGCCTGCCACACCGCATTTCTTGCTTCAGGGATTCGGTTCCAGAGAGAACAGTATTTAAAGGGGAGAGGACCGAGCTGGCAGTGTCTGAGGAGAGTGAGCATTATTGGATAATGGTCAGAGGCGGAGTTGTTGAGGATATTTGATTGGCCAGTAGCGAAGGAGGACAGATAATTGATATTTATGAGGAAATGGTCAAGTATCTCCATAATATTTCCAGCTCTTAGATGCCTGTTACTCCAGGTGTACATGCGGTTCCTGGGTTTTATATCCACCAATTCTTGCTCCTGTATAATGTGCTCAAGTTGATTTCTGAAGGGGTCTGCACTGAAGATTCCCCCTCTTTTCTCATTGGCGTGAAGGACCAGATTTAAATCCCCTGCAAGAATGAGGTTGTTGTCTTGGTCTTCTTCTATATTTGTCTCCAGAGTGTTCCAGCATACTTCTTTCTCTCTGTATTGGTTCGGAGAGTAAATTTTGTATATTCTAACCATAGTTCCATCCTCCTTGCTTTCTAGATTAACACTGATCTAGTTCTGGTTTATTTTGGTGGAGTTGCAACTCCATTTGCTATTGTCCCACATTGTTAGGATGCCACCCGAGGCTCCTCTTGCTTCACTGGCGCAACCACTGTAACGCTTTTGCTGGCTGATGACTCTGTTGACTTCAGATTGATCTTGCTTTATCTCTTGAATAAGGATGATTTCAGGCTTTTCACTTTGGATTAGATCCTTGAGGGCTGCTATCTTGGAGGGGTGCCCTAGTCCCCTACTATTCCAGGATAACATTTTCATCATGATTTACTGGTTACATGGAGAGGTTCTCGCCTCTCTTTACCTTTGTTATTATTTTCTTTGTCCGAGTGTCCAAGAATGAAGGATTATATAGGAGTCTGAGATCCCATGGCAATGTCTTTCTGTGTGCTTTCTTCTCTATGTTGTTTAGCCGATTTTCTGCCAAGCCCTTGTTTTTTGGGTATATCACTGGGCGCTCCATGATCCTTTGAAGAACTTCTGGTGACTCTAGCTGAGGGGGTGTCAGGGGAGGGCTGGGAGATGTGAGGGGAAGAAGGGTGGAGAGGAAAATCAGAGGGGGGAGGATCCGGCTCTATTTCTTCCACAGAGAGGGCCACGAATGGATTAGAAGATGGAGGAATGGGTGGATCCGAAGGTCGGGGGGATGAGGGGGGGGGATGAGGAGGAGACTGCTGAGAGGAAGAAGAAGGGTGCTGATGGGATAAATGGAGATGGATGGGGTGCTGGTGAGGGGGCTCAGGGGCTTCAGAATCTGATGGTTTCAGAGGTGGAGATGATTTTTTCCTTTTAACGGTTTTCCATTGCCCTTCTTGCTCTTTTGATTCTACATTTATGATTTTAGTTCATCTATTTGCAAAGTGTCCATATTCGTGACATACCTTGCATTTGAAGGGTATCTGTTCGTAGTCTAGCTGCTGTATGTGGCTCCAATCGTCGACTTTCAGTTTGATTGCTTCCGGCAGTCCACGCCCCAGGTCAACTTCTACACAGATCCGCGCATAGGCCTGCATGTTATCTTTAGGTTCGCTGCGATCTATATATTTTCCGACCGCGTTTCCTATTGCTTTGACTGAATCATCGCCCTAGCAGTGAAGAGGAAGATGGGGCAACCTAACCCAGACTGGTACTGCACTTGGTATATCTAGCTCTGGATCGAAGTCCGGGGTCCATTTGTTGAGGTAGAGACCCCTGGAATCCATGAAGTAAGGCCCGTTTCTGAAGATTAGGTTCTTGTCCTCCTTTGTCTCGAAGTGAAAGGTAAAGTATCCTCTGCCACAGAATCGGATGGATATTTTTCCCTGGATCTTGTCAGCCCAGTTTCGTTCAACCCACCTTTGCACTGTTTTGGGCGAGGGCCATAGTCCTGTAAATTGCCCGATTAATCCTTTCTCTGCTAATGAAATGGCTGCCATGCGAGGAATGGTCGGAGGCAAATGGACTTCCTGTAAAATGTCTATCTTCTTCCCAAACTTGGTTGCAGTAGGTCTGGGTCTTTGCTGAGGGAGAGATTTGACCAATTTAGAGAAGGTGTGTTGAAGCTCTGGATCCCCGCCAGGCGGATCCGGAGGATCCATGATGCCGAACGTTCGAAGCTGAAGCAGGAAGGATCGGGGGCGGAGGCAAGCTCAGGCGCGCGCGCGCACAGCAGCAGCGAGTTTTTTCCACTTTCATGCTTATGTTAGGTATAATTTAATTTATGTTTTTATTCATTTCTGGTTTGAAGCAATGGTGATTGTGATATAGTAGGATTGTGAAGAAGGACAATTTGGACCTCCTTAGTTAGGAGCCTTTTCTTTTACATCTTCTGCATCATAAGCCATTGTTAATTAGTGCTCTTAGATTTATCTTCATGAAAGTAGTATTCTAAGGAAGGACAACCTGGTTCTCCTAAGTTAGGAGCCTCTTTCCTCATATATTACATAAATGAATCAGATTCTTGTTATATATTCTAATTGTTGGAAGAAATATTAAAATCCATGTGTTCTTGTAAGGGAACCATAATATCTCCGACAAAATAGAAATCTTTCTAGATCTATATATTTTAGATAGGCACTTCTAAGTTTAACTTCCCGGGTTGACATTAAATTAAACTCTAATTTGCATCCGCATTTTAGACCCAACACACTATATAATACATCATCCACAACACGTGCATAATTTGACAAAATTTTTGTAATCGCTATGAACTTTGATAGCTTGAGGTTTGTATCTGGTGCTATCTCTGCAAGGTAGCCATCAATTGACTTTGCAACTTTTATTATTGCAGTCTGAGATGGAGAACCTAGACCATTAGATTCATACCCAGAATGGGAATCCATGTAATCTTGATTGTCATCTTGTTGCAAAATGTTCACCAGTATCCGATGAACTATGTCAACATCAAAAAGTGTGTCTCCAGTATGCAAGAATGATGGTATGAGAAGATCATCGAGAATTGCAAAATCCAGTTGTAAGCCAATCCTTCTCTCAAGATCAAGTCTGCAAGCGACAATTGTGTTAAGCATTACTGGAGTCTGCAGCAAACCAAAAAGAAAACTTATGGGCATTGTATTCTTCTCTGGAGGAAAAAGGGCTAACAATAGTCTCCACAAGTATCCTTTGTTCATTCTCCATAGCAGAAACAACATTTATCCTTGACCTTGTGATTGCATTCCATAGACTTTGCTTTTTGCTCAATCCTTTCAAAGAATGTTTTTCATAATGCATAAGCGATTCCCCAATGCTCTCATGCTGCACACAACTAGATTTCATTTCTGTTATAACTCTTTGATACAAGCCAATAGGAAGGACAGATAGATCTTCAACCCACCAATCACCAGAATTCTTTGGCTGGCCATTACTATGAGGCCAACCCGAACTGTTGTAGTCTAACCGTCAAAAACTTGATGCAATTTGCTCCCTGCAAGCCTTTGAAGAAATTGCATCAATACATCTGCTAACAATTTTTAACTCCTCTGTGAGAGGAAGCAGATTATCACAATTTTGTAACACTTCCAAGGATTTTCCAAGACTTTGGCTCACAATTTCTTCCATATATACTTCAGTTCGTGAGACAAGATTCTCTTCGGCATATTCTTTGGTCATTTCAAGGTATTCGGCTACACAACCTAGGGAAGCCACATTTGATGTGGTGATCTCAAAATTTATGCCATAACAAAACTTTGCAGAGAGTTCAAATGTCTCCACACCACTAGGTAAACTAAGAAACTCCAGCTTAGAAACTTCTGAATCTCCATCTGGCACTTACAATATGTAAGGTTTTTTTTTTTTTTTTTTTTTTTTTTTTTTTTTTTTTTTTTTTTTTTTTTTTTTTTTTTTTTTTTTTTTTTTTTTTTTTTGTGTAGGTTCTTTTGTCTGTAATGTGTAAGGTCACATTTATCTGCACCAGAGTTGTAACTTCTTGGTGTAACTTAATCTCTATAACGTAGGTGCCAACTTCATGGATCTCAGGAATAGTGATGAGTGGCTTATCAATATCCCTCTGTAGTTGCACCTTTATTATATCGGAAGGGTCTTGTGCAATGGCAGCCAAATAAAAGTTTTTATTATTTGTTACTGAAATTAATTAAACATGTCAAGGTTTTATACCTTATTAAAATGGAGACATCAACATAATAGTTATCATCGCATACCCTCGGATGCGGGTGTACGTCGGAATTGATTTACTGGCAGGGGAACGGGACAACAAGTAGTTTTGCCACATGGCCATCTGTAAACCCGCACACAAATCCATAAAACTAATTTACAGCAATAGTAAATGGCATTTAAGTTAGCACTCTAATCAACTCGCCCGCATCTACCAACCTCAGCTCTGCATAATGGCACCCTCAGGTAATTTACATTCGACCTCCTATGTCCCTAATCCTATCCCTCTGAACTGCCATTGTCCCTTGGCTACAATGGAACCACGTTCACGCACTGCTATGGGCAGGC
This sequence comes from Pinus taeda, assembly GCA_000404065.3. NCBI lineage: Eukaryota > Viridiplantae > Streptophyta > Pinopsida > Pinales > Pinaceae > Pinus > Pinus taeda. The sequence continues at coordinate 171,114 of APFE031512190.1, read as the reverse complement.
ATTGCAGCATTCTATGTTGCATTGAATTTGGTCTGGGTAATCATTATTCACAGAGTTTTTTCTACAACCTTATTCTCCATTATGAGACTACTGAACTTTCTACCTCTGAGCCGACCTCTGAACCTGTTGAGCCCTCTCAATTCTCAGTGCCGACTTCATGCAGAAATTCTCTTTGACCCAGTGTCATCATGCCCCAGCTTCGCCATAGAATGCGGAGCAGTAGAGGGAGTAGCAGAGGCAGACTGCCTCACTCTCCACCATCACCAGCCTCAGATTCCTCCTCCCCCTCAGCTAATTATGTATCATACCGCTATCTAGACACTCGCAATGGCAGAGGCCGCTCACGAGCTCTCCTCTCCCAACCTTTGCAAATCACCTCTCCAACCTCTAACATCCCCTCCAGCTCATAGCAACCCCTTCACTCGGCCCAATTCATCTATTTCTGCTCCCTGAACCAACCACTCATAACAGCCACCATATCAATTACCTTCCACGAGGAGCCAACCAACGAAGATGGACGCCCAACCTACGAGGAGCCAACCAGTGACAATGGACACCCACATTGCGGAAAGGAGAAGAGGGATAATCCTTAGGACAAGACTACTGTGAAGGAGAAGAATAATGATCCTTAGGCGAAGGGCGACATGGGTGCGTTGCAGCAGGAAGAGGATGACATGGATGCATACAAGTGTTTCATCATTGAACACCCGTCAACGCCGCATGACACATGACTTGTCAGCATAGCATGACACATGAATCACCATGCATCTTCGGGTTTCAGGTTTCTAGAAATCGGTCAACGGGATTATTTTATGCATTTTTGAAAATTATGCTACCTACTTTTTTCATTTGCTGGTTTCCCCTGTGCCGACAGCAAGTTCTTTTTTGCAAATTCATTTTTTGGACTGGACTGGTTTCCCATCTCTGGGCAGTCTCAATCTTGTTTTTATGCTTTATGCCTTGAACCTTGGCACTGACCTGCAAAGGCCAAAGCCTTAGTGTATTATTATGTTACAGTAATAGAATTTAGACTTACTTAGAAAAAAAAATAGTTATCATCACATAGAGTTATTTTTATTTATTTTTATAAACTGACCTACACATATTCCCACCATGAATGTGTTTTAAGTTGTATCACTCTTCCCTCATTTGTGTCTTAAGCATGAGACCAAAGACAAGGTTCTTCACTAATCCTTTTGAGTCTTGGTTTTCTAAGTTTTTATCAAACTTATCATAAACCAAATAATTAATAGTTAATAAAATTGTTAACCAAAAACTTGAATTTAAAATAAATAAATAAATAAATATATATTAATATATATATGGGAATGTAGAGGTTTTGAGTTACAAAACAAACAAACAAACAAAAAAACACCCAACTCCATTGCATTGCACAAAACATATTTCTCTTTTCTCTTAGTGTATTTTAATACATTAAAGTTGTCAAATGTGAACAACAATGGATTGGTATCACTTACAATATACAATATTACTATCTTAAAGCATGTAGCACTAGCCATTCTATATACATCAATTCGATATTATACATCTAACAATAATGTCAATATTGAGTTGATTGAGATAGCGAGGCATTCACTTTGAAAACTAATCTAACATTGTTGATGGAATTTCAAAAGGGCACCTAGTTATAATAATGTGATGAAAAATGGTAAGTTAATGTTTATGTGAATGCTCAAAAAATATAACATGGATTTAGGATGATTATTTAGGGATATCTAAAGATATTTGAGGGTGGCTAGTAGTGCATGGTAGCACTTTCTTAGATAGAAATGGGGGAGGATTTATTAGACCCACAGTTATCTTCTCAAAATTAGAAATAGTCGTTTGCAAGCATAACAAATGGAAAACTTGCACCTATCATTATGCAAAACATGTGTGAGTCGAGTAAGAATTTACCAAGCCCTAAGTTGTGCTAATAAGTCTTACGTATCATATAGATATTGAACAATTAAAAATGGTGAGGACACGAAGAAATCAAGGTCAAGGAGAGTCATCATAAGGACATCCTACAAATAACCCATTACCTTCTCCGGAGTTGACTCTCATCTTGTGTTGCGTAGAAGCAATTAATGAGACCTTAAAAGGGCGCCAAGCAATTGAAGTGGAAGTTGAGCACCCTCCATCAGGGTTAGGAAATATCAAGGGATTAAGAGACTCTGATAGAGTTCCTCCAAGCAAGGACATTACTAGGGAGCTCCAAAAGATTAAGCTCCCAGAGTTTGCTGGAGGTCGTGCCAGCGAATGGACTGGCTAGAAGCTCATCAAGCTTTGGTATATTGTTTCAAGAAGAAGGTGATTTGTTTAGATGATGAAGGTAGGCCAATTGAGATTTTTGGAATCAAGAGAGGAGTGTCGCTACGACTCATATCCATGATGAAGGTAAAATATTGTCTTCGATAAGGTTGCAAGATATATCTGGTCGAGGCTATAAGTGAAGAAAGGACCCTCCCTAGATCAACATTCAATTTTATCAGAATTCAAGGATGTTTTTCCTAAGGAATTGCCTAGATTACCTCCTATAAGGGAGATTGATTTCACAATCAACCTAAAACCTAGTGCAAAACCAATATCTAAGAAACCCTATAGGATGACAACTCCATAATTTTGTGAGTTGCAGATGCAATTAAAAGAGCTCTTAGACTTGGGATTTATCAAACCTAGTATTTCACCTTGGGGTGCACCAGTGATTTTTGTCAAGAAGAAGGATCGTTCCTTACGACTATGCATAGATTATAGGGACTTGAATAGAGCCAAAATAAAGAATAAGTACCCGATACCTCGAATAGATGACCTATTTGGTCAAATGAAGGGAGCAACGATTTTCTCAAAGATTGATCTACAGTCTAGATACCACCAATTGAGGATTAAGGAAGAAGACATCTCAAAAACTACATTTCAAACACAGTTTGGGCACTATGAGTTCGTAGTTGTTCCATTTGGTTTGACCAATGCACCAACAATATTCATGAGCCTCATGAATGGTGTGTTCAGGAAGTATTTGGACCAATTTTTTCAAGTCTTTCTAGATGACATTCTTGTGTATTCCAAGAATGAAAAGAAGCATGAAAATCACCTAGGGGTTGTATTGACTTGCTTAAGGGAAAATCAATTGTATGGAAAATTGTCAAAATGTTCCTTATTTCAGAAGAAAGTTCATTACCTTGGGCACATCATTTCAAGAGAAGGAATTTCAGTTGACCCGGAAAAGGTGAAGGCCATAATGGATTGGCCAGTACCAAAAAATGCTCATGAGGTACGTAGTTTTATGGGGCTATAGGGTATTATCGTAGGTTTGTGGAAGGGATTTCAAGGCTTGCAAAACCTATCACCACATTACAGTGAATGGGGGTCAGGTATGAATGGGCATATGAATGTGACACTGCATTCATGGAACTAAAGACGTTACTAACTAGTGCACTAATCCTTCGAGTACCGGACATGGGAAAAGACTTCATTGTCTGCACCGATGCTTTGAAGCAAGGATTGGGTGCAGTATTGATGCAAGAAGGCAGAGTAATAGCTTACACATCTATAAAATTGAAGAAACATGAAGATTTGTATGCTACCCATGACTTAGAATTAGCAGCAGTGATGTTAGCCTTGAAACTATGGAGACACTACCCCATTGGGAGACGATTTGAGTTAAGAACAGATCATCAAAGCCTAAGGCATCTCTTCACTCAAAGGGATTTGAATTCTAGACAAAGGTGATGGAGTGAATTCATGAGTGAGTACGATTTTGAGATCTCGTACATCAAAGGAAAGGAGAATGTGGTGGCTGATGCACTAAACAGGAGACCATGAACTTTCTCCCTAGTAGCTTTAAAGGCAAATTTGAGGGAACGTGTGCTGGAGAAACTTTTTGAAGATAGTTGGTATCTAAAGGTTATCTCAGCACTCCAGAGTGAGAAGCAAATAGAACCAAAGTTTGAGGCATATGTCCTTGAACCAGATGGACTATTGATATTTCAAGGGAGAATGTACATACCTAAGGAAGGGGGTATAAGAAGGACCATCCTTGAAGAGTCACATAGAGCACTCTATTGTGCACATCCTGGAGTAAAGAAGATGTAAGCAGACACAAAGAAACTCTTTTTCTGGGCAGGCATGAAGCACGACATAGTTCAGTTTGTCGCCAAATGTCTTGAATGTCAACGAGTGAAGGTTGATCATCACCATCCATCAGGATTCTTACAACCACATGACATCCCTATGTCTAAATGGGAGGTAATTTCCATGGATTTTGTTGTGGTTTTTCCACTCAATTCACAGAGGCACAATTCTATATTGGTTATAGTTGATAAATTGACCAAAAGTGCCCATTTCATTCCATTAAGAGACACTTACGATGTTATCAATGTGGCACGAGTGTTTATAAGTGAAGTTATTCGATTACACGGGTTAGCCATAAAGATCATTTCTGATAGAGACTCTCGATTTACATCTAGGTTTTGGACAAGCTTGCAGTCAGCACTAGGGACTCAGTTGAACCTGAGCACTGCATATCATCTAGAAACAGATGGGCAGACTGAAAGAGTATATCAAGTTATGGAATACATGCTTAGGATGTACGTCATGGATAATTAGACTCAATGGGAAATGCACTTACAATTGGTAGAGTTTTCCTATAATAACAGTTACCACAGTTCAATCATGATGCCTCCTTATCAAGCTCTATATGGAAGGCCATGTAGGATGTCGTTGAGTTGGGTAAAGTTGGAGGACTGAGTAATAGTTGGGCCATAATTAGTTCAGCAAATGGAGGAACAAGTAAAGCAAATTCGACAAAGGTTAAAGGAAGCACAAGATAGACAGAAGAGTTATGTTGATTCACATAGGATTTATCACAGTTACGAAGTAGGGGACCAAGTTTTTATTCGTATCCAACCCAACAAAAGCACCATTTGGTTTGGGAAGGGGACCAAATTGTCACCTCGGTTCGTAGGACCTTTTAGGATCAAGGAAAACACTGGACTAGTTGCCTATCGTCTTGTAATGCCACCCCATTTGCATAAAACTCATGATGTTTTTCATGTATCTATTTTATGACATTATGTTTCTGATGAATCTCACAAACTAGATTGGAGGGAATTGCAAGTCGCAGGCATGGGAACCAGAGTGGTCGAACCATTACGCATATTGGACCGTAGGGTTCGATACTTTAGACATCTCATGGTAGACCAAGTTAAGGTCTAGTGGGACAAGTATAGCCCAGGATCTGCTACCCGGAAGGATGCAGAGACTATATGTCGTGACTACCCCTCACTTTTTGAGCATATGTGATGCCCATTTTTAACTTAGATAGCTACCTATGCTAAGGTTCTATTTTACAGTCCCATGTTATTTATTTATGAATGCTATGTAATATTGATGCATTTAGTTGGACAATGAAACTACTTATATGAATCATTAGATGGATTTGATATTGATGACAGAAATGTTTGATGTATGACCTAATGTATGACTTATTTGTCTCATGTATGACTCAAGTGGATATGATTTATTTAATGAATGATTTAGTGAAATTATGATTTATTTCTAGTATGAACTGCAAGATTGACACGTGGACACTAGACTTAATAGATGTTGTTTAAGATCACTTATCTATATATATCTTGTTGTTATATAAATGCATGAATGAGAGCTAACCCGCAGATTGGAAAGTACTATATGATAGCCAAGATCTACTCTTTCATTGGAGGAAGGCCAAGACATCTCATGTGGAAAGGTATATTGTACATTGTTTTGTTACATTTTGTATCTACTGGATATGCACTCTTATGACATGGGTAAAATGTGAATGACAGGTGACAAGACTAACTGACTGGATTATTCGATGACAAGTATCCAACCAGTGCTATAGTGTGTTCCATATTAGGGTGTTGACCCTAGTTGTGAGGAGTGGAGGTATTTCCCCCCATATAACCTCCAAACCTGGAATCGTGGGAGGGTAGTGGTGGACACGCTCCCCTAGACGTGTGATGATCATTTCCAGTTGCCTACTAGGGAAGTTAGGTCGATATAGTCGACGCTTCCGCCATATTTTTTTTATCAGTGGTTAGATTGGTATAGTCGATGCCACCATATATAGCAGCAGAGGATGGATGTGGGAACGGAAGTAGGTTGGGAAGTATAGGAGGATATAGATCAGTTGGAGACTCTTAATGGAACACAATTTCATTGTCTAACTTATCAAATTTTACTACTATAACTCTCTCTCTATTTTGTTATGCCTTATTTCCAAACTTCTTTGAACTCCTTGTATCTTTTACACTCTAACTTCGGGACGAAGTTTTCTAAAGGAGGAGTGTATGTAATGCCCTACTTCATTTACTAGTGTTTAAATTACCTTAAAATATTGACTTATAATTATCAATAAATATTGGTACATACCTACATTGGTGAAACTGTAAATTTATTACTAATATAAATTTTGTTATTATTCCCAACTTACCTCCTCAAATTTAAATTTTGCTAGGATATGGTCTCCTTCCCTTTATTCCAATTTAAATATTCATATCTCAGCCCCAAAATATCCTCTCAGATTTACTTGGGAGGAGACATGGTCCTCTCCAATTAATTACAAAATTATATATTAATATCTTATCCCCAAAATGTCCTCTCATATTTACTTGGGAGAAGACATGGTCTTCTCCAATTAATTATCAAATTATATATTCATATCTCATACCAAAAATGTCCTCTCATATTTACTTGGGAGAAGACATGGTCCTCTCCAATTAATTACCAAATTATATATTCATATCTCATCCCCAAAATGTCCTCTCATATTTACTTGGGATTAGACATAGTCCTCTCCAATTAATTACCAAATTATGTATTCATATCTTATCCCCAAAAGGTCCTCTCAAATTTACTTGGGAGAAGATAAGTCAAATGTAAGGATGAGGGGGTAGTTATGACATCAATGAGAGGTGGTTGAGGTGGAGAAGGGAAGTGGTGGCATAAAAGGGGAAGGATGAGGGGAGGAGAGGGGATCCTTGGTCTTGCTTTTGGTTTTGGTTTGGTTGTGGTTTTGGAGGATTTGTTTGAGAGTAAGGTGGGGAAGAGAGAAGGAGAGTATTTTTTATCTTGGACACACTATATCTAGTTGGACTTGGGCTTGGAGAGCTAGGGAACCTGTGGAGGTTTCCTGGGCTAGGAAATACTTCCTAGTTGGCTAGGAGGTAAATCCAGTCGGTAGTCAAGAGGAGCATCCCTACAGGATCAGGAGCTCATGGGTATCTCAACCAGGCTATCGGAACATGTATTCCTCTATTTATAGATTACTCATGTAAGTGATTGAAATGAAATGCTCACTATTTAATTGTAGGAAATAAATTTTAAATGGTAAATTATCATCATTTAAATGTTTAAGTTGGAAATAAATTATTTCCCATTTATTGTATTCGAAATTAGAGAATGTAGTTCTGGCAGAGGACCCTAGGAAGGAGCCTCACATGCCGAGTGAGGAAATGTCCAGGAAATCCATCTCCTCCTAGAGGTACTTTTGTAGACAGTTGCGATACTTGAGCACCAATTGTCGCTCAATATCCTTGTTACCTAGCTGTGTGCGAAGGGTATGGAAAATATTTGTGAACTCTAGCACATCTTGGTCCCTTCCCTATTGTAGTGTGGTCCACTTTATGTATTTGTCTTCATAGCTCCCGATAGGGTAATATTTTTCCTTGATGACGTCTCAGAAAGGATTCCAAGTATGTGTGGCTGAAAATAGGGATGGTTCACTCTCATCCTTTGGTTCACAGTAGGTTTCCCACTAGTCCTTGACGTGTGGGGAATGATCTTTGAGAAGTGCAAAAGTAATATTTTCCTGATTGGAAAATTCATGAATTGAAAAATATCCTTCCAACAGATTTAACCATTATTCTACATCGTCTTCATTTACCAGGCCTTCGAATATGGGAATATCGAAGTTAACTTGTACCTTAAAAGAAGTGGCACCTCCAGAGTGGTTGATGGATGAAGATGCATCACCTGTGGGTAGTCGTTGACGGATCTAGGCAAAATTTTCATTGTCACGTCCCTCTGTCGCTCGAGGAATTCCTTGATCAACATTTTGAATGGATCTCCTACCACCTCGTCTTTCTTTTCTTCCGCCATGGGAGGTCATCAGGTTTTTCAAGGTTGATCTTGCAATGGTTCAACCATATCAAGCCCTAACTCCTTATATCCTTACCTCGTTAGGGACATGGAAATAAAAATAGAGAAAGAGAAGACAACTCTGATACCACTGATATGAAATTAAACACAAATGAAAAAACTTACAAATATAATCATAAACACATAGATGCATCAGAAAAAGATTTCATTTCATTCACAGAAAAATATTGAACTATGCTTACAAATAGAATGGAAATAAGATAGCTCGGGCGATGGTAGTTTATCTCTGACAAGAGATCTCGTGACTACATGCCTTTGAACTGTGTTACAATGAGGCTCAAGGGCCTATTTATTATCAAAAAACATGAGAAAACCTTGAACAACCAAAACCCTAACCCCAGGAGATGTAACACTAAGAGTTTGTGGGCCATGTTGGGGTTAGTTGGGCAACCAACTTCCTGAGGTCGTAACTTGTTTATATTAACTTTGTTTGGCGTGTAAAATACCTTGTTGGAGTGGTATCGCTAAGTACTACAAGTTTCGCCATAGGCCCCTACCTATGGTTGTGGGCTTATCGCAGACCCCAAAAAATGTTGTTTAAGGGGTCAAAACGGCTTTGAAAATTCAGGACCTGAAAAACTGCTAAAAATAGTAAATGTTGAAATGAATAAGGAAACAGATGAAACTAATTAGGGGTTCTATGTGGAATAGGTGGATGGCCACCAATATTGATCTGGATCAACCAAGGTTTCCGTTCCTAATTTTACTTGGAATATGGAGTATTTATGGCTAACTAAAGAGATAATAGACAAGTTCTTAGACTAAGGAGGAAAACATCTTCTCAATTTCACTTGTATAAACCCTAAATATCTTTTTTGTGAGGGGAGAAATGAAATATGGGGTGTTCGGAATAAGGTATCCTATGGATTTCAAGGAAGAAATGCTCAAGATGCAAAAATTAATCAAGATTTTCCATAAATAATTTTCATTTAAACATGGAAGAAAAAGAAACCAAAGTAATAATTAACTACATCTAAAACAATGAAAAAAATGCAATAAATTTACAATTGTCCCATGAAAAGGTCTTATTTCAATCCCAAAAATGCATCTCCAAGACATAAACTAATCTCCAGTATAAATAGAACCATAAAAATTACATCTCCACAAGTATTGAGTTCAATAAAGGATAAATCAAGCTCTCAAGAAGAGGTTTAAATCCAAGTTTGATGATGAAACAAGAAAGTGATCCTCAATATATACGATGCCTAACACTCTTAATTATTAGCCTAAAATCCCTTTGACAATTTTTATTTTGAGTATACATCAAGAAAATGGGTTACAAGCCAACCCAATAGCTCAGCGAAATAAAAATATGCCTCAAAAGCCCACATGTGGGTGAAAACTCTCCTTTAGCATGATGTCATGCTTCTTTTGGGCAATAAATGCTTTGAAATGCATGGAATAGTAAAGGTGGATGTCTAATCACAATAATCAACTCTATCCTTGAGGGGAGGCCCTCAAGACATGTCTCAAAATGCCTTATCTATAAAAACCATGCTCTACATGCCCTGCATCATCTTTAAGGGTGCTAGAAGTATGATGTGGTACAGTCTCTCTCCAACATTGGGGATCCAAGTGGTAGTACAAACCCTCCCTTGTCATCCTGAGAATTACCATCTACCATTTGGACTTTGGATCAACTCATGCCCATCAAACATTGTAAAGGTCAACCTGGGGGCATGTTAGGTCCACCAGGTACATCATCAAAAATATCCAACACCAACCAAGAGGAGCCAAGCATTACAACATCTGGGGGTGCTCTAAGGTAGCAATCAATTGTTGAGATCATCAAAGTGTCCAATGCCTTGCTTTGGAGGGGCAACACTACATTTGCAAGGTCATCAGTACCCTCTAGAAGTGTGGCATGACATGGGTATGCATGGAGTGTCCTCTTAAGGCCTTTGTTTCTCTGTGAAGGAAAACCTAGCAAAACCATCTCAAACTCAAGCAAAAGTAACCAATCATTGGAGACAATGACCATAGATGTATTATAGTGGATAATAGTTTATTGTCAAAGGCATAATTAGACTTCAAACGAGGATCATCTTCAAATGTCTACTTAGACCAAGTCCTATAAAAATATTCCCTATCTTGATAGGGATGGCTAGATTGTCAACCCTCTTAGCTTCTTCCAACCCTAAGGGGATGTGTTGTGTCCAAGATTAATCCTTCAATTCATAGGTTTTTGTGATAATGGTGGCAACTAAGAGGAAATGTTTCATGTTTGGTTGCCATGATCATGGGACTAGTTGTTAGTTTTTGTTGCATCAGAGGTGTTCTAGTCTTGAAACTTTGTGGGGAGGCTAAAACACAGGATTTATCCATAACCCATAAATCATTTTTTGGAAATTCCACCTAGAAGTGTCTCAATTAGATTATTATCCTAGCTTTTAATTGTTTCCTAAGTATAAACTTAGGAAAATGGGATAATTAATCAAAATTAATTTATATAAGGTGTGAATCATCTAGAAACTCACACAGATCGACTGGAATTAATTTGGGCCCTTGATTGAGTTTTAATCTTGGTTCAATTGCTTGAACAGTAATCGTTAAATCCTTTGAAAAATCGAAAAGAATGAAAAAGTGTTGTTCAATCGATTGAACAACGATAGTCAATCATTTGAACAACAAATATCGAAAAAGAAAACAACGTGAAAGTGTTGTTCAATTGATTGAACAACAATCGTTCAATCATTTGAACAACAAAAATCGAAAAACATGAAAAAGTGATGTTCAATCGATTGAACAATTGTCCAATCATTCGAATAACAAAAATCGAAAAGAAAACAACGCGAAAGTGTTGTTCAATCAATTGAACAACAATCGTTCAATCGTTTGAACAACAAATATCGAAAAGAAAACAAAGTGAAAGTGTTGTTCAATCGATTTAACAACAATTGTTCAATCGTTTGAATAGAAAATATCGAAAAAGAAAATGCAAAAGTATTGTTCAATTGATTGAACAACAATCGTTCAATCATTTGAACAGCAAATCAAAAACACAAAAGTGTTGTTCAATCAATTGAATAGCAATCGTTCAATCATTTGAACAACAAAATTGAAAAAAGAAAACGCGATAATGTTGCTCAATCGATTGAACAACAATCATTCAATCGTTTGAACATCAAATAGAAAGAACACAAGTGTTGTTCAATCGATTGAACAGTAAAATCAAAATGCATAAGTGTTTTTCAATCGATTGAATCAGTAATCGTTCAATCGTTTGAACAACAAAAATGAAAAAAGAAAAACCATCAAAGTGTTGTTCAATAGATTGAACAGCGATCATTCAATCATTTGAACAGCAAATCAAAACACAAAAGTGTTGTTCAATAGATTGAACAACAATCGTTCAATCATTTGAACATCAAGAATACAAAAAGTTGTTATTCAATTGATTGAACAACAATTGTTAAGTCGGTTGAATAACACTTACCAAAAACAAAACAAAAAACTAATATTTACATGGCGATGCCTAGTGAATTGCAATCAATCGAAGGAACATATACATTATTTACAATTTAAAGAAAATCACAATTTTATGAAAGAAAGGTTGTCGGGTCATCACTCCCTACAGCGAAAATTTGCATGGAGGGGTCCTCACGTAGTTCTCGTAGAAAGACTCCTTGGTGAGTGGTTTGTGGTAGAGACGCACCCGATGCCTATTCACCTTGAAAGAATGGCTAGCCTCATCAATGGTAGTCAAAGTGAGAGTACCATTGCTATTTACTTCTTGAATTTCATAAGGGTCGAGCCATCTTGTTTGCAACTTGCCCAGAAAATCCAGGAATCTGGAGTGATAGAGGAGTGCCCAAACCCCTTTTTGAAATGTCTTTTTTTTTTTTAAGTTGTCATGCCACTTTTCCCTTTGCGGATGAATAATTGTAGTCTGTTGCAGAGCAAGTAGTCAAGCCTCATCTAGTTCGTTGATTTGTTGAAGCCACTTGGTTTGGGATTCTGTTAAATCCAATCCCACTTACTGAGCCATTCTTAGAGTATTTATTTCGAATTCAAATAGAAAAATAGGTTCTTTTTCGAACACGAGTTGGTACAGAGAGTGTCCAGTCGTATTCCTCCAAGTCGTGCGATAGGCTGACAAGGCCTCTGGTAGTCTAGCAGCATAGTCTCACTGATGTGTTGGGATTGTCTTGGTTAGAATTGCTTCAATGACCTTATTGGTGCTTTTGACCTGCTCGTTTGCCTGTGTGTGATACAAGGAAGTGATCCTGTATGTAATGGGATGATTCTTGAGAGTGATAGTAATCTTGTGTCCTACGAAATTTCCCTCCCCCATCTGTTATCACTTCCCGTAGTAAACCATGACACACAAATAGCCCAAAAAGGAAGTTAATCATGAATTCCTCTGTAGCTCTTGGTAAATCTATTGTTTCCACCCATTTTGTCACATAATTTGTGGCAACCAGTATGTAGGCTTTCTGATTCGATGGTGGATGGAATGGGAAAACAAAGTCCAATTCCCATCATTCGAAGGGTTCTAGTTGGGGTTGCAGTGGAATTTCATTAGATTGGACAACTCAACCCATCCTTTGGAAGCTATCACAAACCTGGGAATATTTCTTAGCATCTTTAAAAATAGTCGGCCAATAATAGCCCATCTGCAGTACCTTATGCCTTGTCCTTCGATCTTTGAAGTGTCCCCCGTAGGGATCGTCATGGAAAGCCTTCAGGATGTCATAAATCTCATCCTCACAAATGCATCTGCATATATACATATCAGACCCTGTGTGAAAAATATATCTACCAATCCAAGAGAATCAGGCGCTTCGTTGAACGATCTGTTTCCTTTCCCTTGTTGTCAAATGCCTGGGTAGCTTCCCCATTGCCAGATTATTTTCCACATCTACGTACCATGGCGTCTTAACTTCTATGGTGAACAAATTCTCATCTGGAAATTGGTCGTCCACTGCTAGTGGATCATTTATCTTCGGAACTTGAGACAAAAAATCAGCAACTCAGTTTTCCTTCCCCAGACGATCTTTGATAGTGATGTCAAACTCCTGCAAGAGTAATAGCCAACGAGTCACTCAACCATTTTTGATAGGTTTGTTAGCTAAATACCGAATCACAAAGTGATCAGTATACAGAAAAACTTGGTAGCCAGTTATATAATGTCTAAATTTGTTTACGGCAGAAATGAGAACTAATAATTATTTTTCTGCTACTGTATAATTGAGCTTTGCAGCAGCAAGATTTTTGCTAATATAATATATAGCATATGGTTTTCTATCCTCCTAGCCAAGGACAGCGCTTATTGCTACATCTGATGCATCTGTGGATATGTGAAAAGGCATATCCCAGTTTGGTCCTCGTAATAATTATGCCGTCGAGACTAATTTCTTTAAACCTATAAAAGTTGTGTCACATTTGTCAGACCACGTGAAATCAACATTTCTAGTTAAACCATATAAAGGCGCATAAATTTGTAAAAAGTTTTTAATAAACCTGTTATAATAGCTTTGATATCCCAAGAAGCTACGTACCTCCATCTCAGTATAGGGTGTAGGTAGTAAAAGAATTACCTGTATTTTTATTGGATCTGCCTGTATCCCTGCTGCAGAAATATAATGTCCCAAGATTACGCCTTTGGTAATCATCATGTGACACTTGACATTGCTTAAACATAACCTAGTAGCAATGCATCATTCTAAAACTTTTTCTAATGTTTGCAGTGCTTGATCAAATTCATCCCCATATGGAGAAAAGACATCCATATTGTTGGCTTATATGGGTCTGACCTAGGTTTGGAAGATTTATCTAGCCAAACAAATCCCGCAGCTACCGACCCTTTCGGCAACAGCCTGCAAAGCGTGGACTGAGGTCTCACCCAAGGTAGCAAGGGGGGGTGCTGGAACCAGGTTTCCGCACCCTTGGGATGTCTTGATGTGGTCTGGAGGGTTCGCATGCCATTATGTGGCCTTGCGCTACTCTACTTTGGAACAAGGCAATTCCTTGATACTTATTATGCATGAGTGGTTATAGATCAGATCTACCTTTTACGGTCTTTAAGCAAACATTTAATAGAGATAACCAGTTCGTGCACCCAGAAAATTTATAGATTTGCATAAACTCATAACATAAGCATAAGCGCATAGATCAAACAGATATATCAATCATAAATTAACCAGATCCACAACATTTCAGATTCAACACGGTATTTCAGAACCAACTTATCTGTATTCAACTTTTTCGCCAATACATCTAGATCTTCCCTACGCACTCAGCTACAGGGGTCTGCACACACAACTGCAGACTCTACTAGGCCTCTGCGCACACATCTATAGATCCTCTATCTATCCAACAACACCCTTGACTCGAACTTACAGACGCAGAGTTTACTGTCTTCACAAACCCATAGCACTTAGATCTATCAACCATAAGAACTGCCTTTTACCTTAGAGCCATGCTATATTTATACATTCCCATGGTCCGCGGACCAAGGGCACGCTGACTTACTTCCTATTATTCTATATTGTTTCTTGGGTGGACAACCCTTTGACTCGACCTATTACATTTTGTGCTCCGCATATTTCAGATATTTACAATATTATTATCCTAACTTATAGGCTTTAAGCCCCAAAACTGTTACGTCAGACCTCTGCTAACCAACAGGCCCCCAACGCAATAATTGTGACTCGTCCCAAGTCACGCGTCGATGTGGCGATACTCATTGCCTAGGCTCCGCTGTTCACCTTCCTGTGAGTGACGTACTGCTCTCTCTTTGTCTCCTGCAACACTTCTTCCAGCTCCTGCTCCAGTGCCACTCCCAATTCACGCAACCGATACTGCGCACTTTGCTCTGCTCAGTTAACACAGAACACCTCCTCATAGGGTTTTAGCTCTAGCTAGGGTGCCACATACAGGAACTCCTCGTACCAACGCAGTCATTTTCCAATTTTGTATCTTCTATACGTACTTTCTGCTGCAGCTTGTGTTGCAATTTTTCAAGACCATTAATACTATCCGCGAGATCCCAATCGTCAAGGTACATTAGAGATGACCTATTAACTGCAATTCCGCCATTTGTCTCTATATTTACAACCTTTCTCTTATCTTTCATGGTTCGCTGTCTAGCCCATGGGTGAGTCAGCGGCATCCGGACGAGTTTTGCTTCGTGTCTATAAATTTTTGGCACATCCCCTACCGTCGATGTTGAGCTTTGCGTTGTGCCTGCAGTGGGAAACGTCGTCCTCTTCAGCAAGCATGGCACCTCCAATGGCCATATCACAACCCTCGGCCTCACTCCGTGAGCGTAGATAATGAATAGTTCCATAGCAGCATGAAGGAACAATAACTTGTTGTTCTGAGAAGTGTAGCTCATTCAGTGGATATCCCTTGGTGATTTATAAGTGTCTAGAAATTCAAATTTGTTGGCTCCCACATTTTCTGTTTCCCTCATGCTAAACTTTCCGTAGATTGTTCTCGATCTGGCTCGTACCCTGTCTCTTAATTGCCCATTGTCCGCTCCCTTTTGCCATAACTTGATATCTTGTCATTAATAGTGACAGCAACAGTCATCTCTCTGCTTCTCAACGTAGCAGCATAGTCCTTTCCACACAATCGTGACCCTTGTGGCAGATCAAATCTATGCGCACCCCAGTTGTCGCGCAGCTACTCCCCAAACTACTTTAATGTCTCGCACTCTCTTTCAACTGACTAGAGTGGGGAGACTGTCCTTCGGGCGGTTAGTCAAGTGGTCAACCCACCTGTGTAGAGCTTCAGGCGACTGCTATTTACTCTTCCTAGGAAGGGTCTCCATTTAGCTTAGCAAGCTAGATGGCGCCTCCATCTGTAACTTCTTTAACTACATAAGGTCCTAACTAGTGCATGCAAAGCTTGCCTTGGAATTTTTCGAACTTGCTGTCATATAGTAATACTAGATCATTTTCTTTGAACGTGCGTGTCTTGATATGGTGATCATGCCAAGCCTTTTCTCACTGCTTTTCTACTCGCTGATGAAAGCCTATCAAAAAGCGCTCCTCCTCCAGTTCCTCCAGTTGCGCGATCCTCTCTTCCAAAGTCGCACGGTCTACCATGATTTTCACTACTACTATTCATAAACTAGGTACAATGTACTCCATGGGCATGATGGCTTCCTTGCCATAGACTAACCGGAAAGGTGTCTGGCCCATCAACTTCTTGCATGTTGTTCGGTATGCCCATAACACAATAGGTATGTGTAAATCCCAATCGTTGTGCTGCGCATTACATACATTGGTCAACGTTGTCTCCAAAATTTTGTTAAATGCTTCAACGGTCCCATTTGCTTGCAGATGGTACGGCGTACTGTGTTGATGGTATATCTGAAATTCCTCAGTGAGCGCGCTGATATTCTCATTCAGGAAATGTGTTCCGTGGTGGCTCATTAGAATTTTCGGGCATCCAAATCGCGTTAACACATTATCGAACAAGAATTTTGCAGCTGTAGCGGCCATGCAGTCTTTAACCGGCTGTGCTTCCGCCCATCGAGTCAAGTACTCTGTGGCCGTGATGATATACCGTACCCCCATATTTCTTGGAGGGGTGATTGGTCCCACAAAATGGATCGCCCATTTCTCAAACGGTTGCAACGTCATTTGTGGCTTGAGCAGCATTTCATCCCTATGCAATGATTTCCCAGTCTGTTAACATACATCACAAGCCCAACAGTACGCTTTCGAGTCTTGATGTAGATTTGGCCACCATAGTTCGGTGTGAAGAATCTTTTGTGCTATAGCGCAGCCCATGTAATGTTCTCCAGAAACCCGCCCATGTGCTTCGGCTAGGATCTATCCTTGCTCAAATTTAGGTACACATCTGCATAATATTTCATTGTTGCCCATTTTGTAGAGGTGTCCTGCTATAATAGTAAAATTTGCGTGTATCACCAATTCTTTCTTTTTTCTGAATGGAATATCCTTGCGGCATGGTTCCTGTGGTTAAGAAGTGGATTATATCCTCAAAATGGCCATCCACACCACGTACTGCATATAGTTGTGCATCTGGTAGTCCTTCCTCTAAGTTTGTGGACTCTTCGTCATTCTCAATTCGGGATAGGTGATCTGGGCCTGCGTTTAGACATCTCGACTTTACTATGACTTCAAAATCATATTCTTGAAATAATAACAATTATCTACAATTGTGCCCCCCCAACACAGGCTTGTTCACTAGGTATTTGAGCACAGAGTGATCAGTATACATCTTAAACTGTCCTCCAAGTAGGTAGTGGCAGTATTTCTGGAGCGCGTACACCATCACCAGCCCATCTCACTCTGTACTGGAGTAGTTCTTCTTAGCTTTGGATATTTGTCGACTTGCGAATGTGATCGAGTGATCAATTTCTTTCGCTCCTTTCTATGTAAGTGCCACCCAATGCAATACATGACGCATCAACATGTACGTGAAATTCGATGTCTCATTTTGGAAAGACCAAGATAGGAGCTGATGCCATATTTTCCTTGAGCGTTTCTAGAATTTTGGTACATTCCTCATTCCAGTAATAAGTAGCATCCTTCTTCAACAATTGTCCCATTGGTGTTGTGATCTGCGCATAGCTCTTGATGAACTTCCGGTAGTAACCAGTGTGTCCTAGTGTGGTATGCAGTTGCTTGACACTTCGCGGCGCTTGGAGACTGAGTATAACTAAAATCTTTGCCGAATCCACCATGAGGCCTTACCTACAGACCACATGGCCGAGCAAGTTCCCGAAGGGGACAAGGAAAGTACACTTCTTTAGTTTTAGCGCAATCTGGTGTCGTCGGCACGTATCCAGCATTAATCGTAAGCTCGCAGTATGTTTCTTAACTAGCCCAGATATGGTCCAATCATCAAGATATACCTCTAAGAACTTATGTATGAATTCCTTGAAGGTAGCTACCATGACACGCGAGAATATCGCCGGCACATTATTTACTCCAAAGGGCATAACCGTATACTGAAAGCAACCCCATTTGATAGCGAATGTTGTTTTGATTCTATCCTCTTGTGCAATCTTGATCTGGTGGTACCCCGAGAAGCCGTCTGTAAAGGAATAGGCTTCCTGTCCTCCCACATTTTCCAGTACCTCGTCTATAAATGGTGTCAGAAACGGATCATTAACACATGCATGATTGAGCTTCCAGAGGTCCACGCAGATGCGAATTTCACCTTTCTGTTTTTTCTCCTGCACAACCATAGGACTTACCCTATCAGAATCTTCCACTGGTTCAATTATTCCTGTTGCAAGCATCTTTTCCAATTCTTCACGAACCTTCGCTTTGTATTTTGGATTCAACCGGTAAGGCCGCTGCTTAACTGGCTTCGCATCTGGGTTCAAGGTTATCTTCATCATTCCTAGGTCACCGAGAATCACTTTTAACTCCATTATTTTAGTCGGGAATAAATATTGATATTATCAAAGCAATTCGATGACTTTTTCCACCATGGCATTGTCCCAATAGTCCCCAAGCGTTGCATACTTGAGCCCTTCCTCCGTTCTGATGTTTAATTGTTTCATTTTCAACGGCGCAGTGATGTCTAGATCTTCAATTGCTGGTCCGCAAACCTTGCAACTCCCCTACGTTTCTAGAATATTGATGTTTCTAGGGTTGTCTTCATCATCTTCTACCTATACATTGTAACATTCCAAGGCCTGGCTCAACTGTCGCGACTAGTCTAGCTGCATGATTTCTTCTGGTTCCAATGGTATTTTGAAAATAGTAGCCTTGACCACCTGCAATGCGTCGTCTGCCGTATCCATCCATTGATCTTCAAAGAAGAAATTTAACAAAAAGCCTTCGCGCAAGATATCCCACTCTCCTGTACCATTTGGTCAGGAATTTATCTACTGTTGTCAGCCCATCACACATTGGTAGTTCGTGATCCTGAGCTTTGACACAATACATCGACTTAGTCATCATATTGTAGTTTAACGTGGTTACCCCATTCAACTGATTATGCCACCATTCGTCTTCCTCATATGAATCTTCGATGACGGAATCTGCATGGCCCCACGATATTCTTCTTTCCACAATCAGATTTACCCAATCTTGATTTCGTGTGGAAATTTTGTAGATACAATCTAGTTCATTATGACTTTCGTCGTTGCGCACAGGCTCAGTGTAATGTGGTCCTTCAGCCGGGTCTAGTGGAATGAATAGGCGTAGTGACTTCTTCTCAAATATCATTCTCTGCTTCTTTAAATTAATAACCCCATTCATATCAGTGGCCCAGTCTATCCCTAACAATGCAAGATAAGGTCTACTTTCATCCACAATTTCTATTACCTCAAAGTCTATTGGGTGCTTGCGCCTTCTATATCTACTGTAATTCCTTGTATTTTTCCCAAGGGCAGAATCTTCTGTTGATTCGCCATTCGCAATTGAGTAGGAGACCATTGTAGTGGGGGTTGGACCATGTGTTCCCAAGTCTGTTTAGGTACTACATTTCCATCTGAGCCCAAGTCCAGAATGATCTTATCCATCTCAAATTCCCCAATCTGCACCGTTAGTTGCATTTCCTATCTAGTCCAAGACGTTTGTTTCCCCAATTTTCGGACCACGCGAGATTCCCCCAACCCTGCGCACCTAGTTATCAATTCTTGTAATCCTTTAACCGCCCGGTTGTCATGAAGCAATTTCATACATGTCTTTAAAAAGGTAGTTAGCATTGAGGGATCCCTCTCCGGCTCAGGTTGATCCTTACTACCTGGGGTAGAGACTTCTGCGAAGCTCTTCCCAGCTTCCAGATCTATTTCCTTGCGAACCCTGGCATCATCCTTGGTCACTTTCTTCTTATCCTCCCCTATAGCTACGCCACTTCTGAGCACCATGTTTATGTTAGGGTCTTCCTCGTGTGGTTCGGCCCTCATCATTTGGACATTCATGTCATCGTAGGTTGTGTTGCCCTCTTCTTCCGTATCTGTTCTATTAATGTGGGGCAATCTATCATTTCATGATCGAACTGCTTGTAGTAAGGGCACGATATTCTGGTCGGGTTGGTACAGTCCCGCACATAGTGTCCTGGCCCTCCACAGTTGTAACAGAATAGCTACCCACGACCCCTTCCTAGCCCCATTCCTTCCAGTCCTCGTCCACGTCCCTAGAACCCACCGTGTGCTATCGTCGCAGCTGGATCCTAACCTCACGCTTCAGTCTGCATTCTGTAGGCAGGTGACTGGTCCATCAATAATTGATAACGACGGCAGTCTCGCTCCTCGTGTCCCACCAATTGGAAAAAGTTGTGAAACAACTACTGGGGGGTCTGGTTAAATTTTGGTAGTAGATGACAGTTATCCATGTTGTGCTTTCCTCCCCCCTAACAAATTGCACACCAGAGCGAGGGTACTGCGCTTGGCCCTGCTTGTGCCTCTGGTCGCAATGGTGTTGGTCCCTCCGTTGCCACATAGTTCACAAAGACCAGACAGTGATCCTTATCATGACCCTGGTTTCTACACTTTATACACCATATTTTTTGGCATTATGGCACAGGTTTGGAGCTATGGCACAAGTGTTGTCCTTGATGGCAACTCTCTTTGGTAAAAGATCTTAGTTCAGGCACTCAGAGAGAAGAAAAAGACATATACGCAGGTTCATCTAAACAAAGACGCGTATACACGCGGGTTCTATGTTGAAAAAGTGTGTATATGTTGGGGATCATACTTTTGGTCCATGGTAGTTAGTCCTTGGGACCTGAACCTATGTTTTGGACCATGGCGTCTTGACAGATGTGTTGATCCCTAGTTTCGGGTTCATGGTATTGAAAGGTTATGGTTTTGGACCATGGTATTGAGGAAGGCCTAAGACTATAAAAGAGGAAGGAGATCATGTGGCAAAGGATCATCCGCATTATTATTGAATATCTGATAAAGTGCTAGAGCTGGTAATTGGGTGTAATTTAGATCTGGATCTGAATGAAGGAGGAACCTTAGCGCAAAAGAACGATAAGATCTATTCATGGGTCATAATCTTGAATGATAATATCTTTGTATGTTTTTGGTCTGCTAGATGTGGCGCTTACTTGATTTATAAGTCTGATAATTTAGGTTAATTAGTGATTGAATATCTGAAAGAGTGAATTATCCTTTATAGATTTGTACGTAGGTTCAGTGAAGTGAAGGCGCGTATACACGCAGGTTCAGTGAAGTCACAACGCGTATACGCAGGTTGTTTCATACGCAGAAGCGTATGCACGCATGTTTCAGGCTGATAAAGTAGCGTATATATTTTAATCTGTGATCTTGTTGCTTCTATTCACTGCTGATGTGATCTGGGTTCTGTTTTGGTGTGTGGTTACTGGTACTGTGTCTTGGGTATAGCTGTCAGAGAGATATCTACTGGATTCAGATCTAATTGGTGAAAGGTGATTGGTTGATGAAGAAATTCTTGATGATTGATTAATGTTCATGGATCTAGTCTGAAAATTTATGAAACGTGGTCCCTAGAAGAAAGAGAAGGTTGTAGCCTTCTGTAGGCCAGCACCTACGTACTAGTATCTTGGCTAGTGCAAGAGCTAAAGGGGGTTGTAGCTCCCTTCCAGGAGAAGCTGGAAAACGAGAGAGAGTTGTAGCTCTTTGCAGGTAGCAGCCTGCGTACTGGTAAAGAACTGCACCAGTACTTTGTAAACAAAAGTTTCTAATTAAAAAAAAGATAGAGACGAATTTGCAGCAGGTGGTTTTCACCCACATTGGGTTTCCACCTTATATCTTGTGTTCTTGTGTGTGATTGTCTTTCTGCTCTGTTTTACTGTCTCTGGTTACTGGTTATTTGATTCTGCATCACAGATTAACAATCATCATCAGAAAGTTAAAGTAAATTAAAAAATTTCTTTGTATACGCAGGTTTCCTTCTGAATAGTTGCGTATATACGCGGGTTTAATTAACTGAAGTAGCGTATACAATTTGGTTTTAGAAAAGGAATATTTGACCTGATAATAATGATTCACCCCCCCTCTCAGTATTATTCCCAACAATTGGTATCAGATCAGGTCCTTTGGTAGAAGCTTGATCGCTTGAAGGAGACCCGTGGAACAATGGGCAAGAAGCTTAAGAAGAAAGCACCGAAGAAGAAGAAGACATCTCATAAGAACTATGAAAATGGGAGAATCGATTGGGGATTAGGTATAAGAAGCTCTTCAGATTCAGAATCATTTTAGAATGAAGATGAACTATCAGGTATGAATTTTCTATCCTCTGATGTTCCAGCTATCTTTCCATATGGAAGAGATGAAAGTGATAGCGAAACAACTGAATTTGCTCTTATGGGTGAACAAGAAAGATATCAAATAGAGGCAGAATTTAAAAGGCTGACAGACAAAATTAGAGATCAACAAGATCTATTGAACAAAAGGGAATCTGACTCCAAAGAAGAAGGTACCAAACTGAAAGCTAATCTAGAGTTATTCAAGGCTAAATATCTAAAGTTGCTAAAAGACCAACAACAAGAAGAAAGCAAGATAAGGAAGTTTTTCAGGGACAAAAATCAAAAGCTGCTTGATGAAGTAACATCTCTAAGAAAAGAAGTCAATGAAAAGAACACAACAATCAAGAATCTCAGAGATAGATCCAGTGATTATGAAAGTATTGAAGCTACGACCCTCTCACTAAAGGAAGAACTTGAGGAAGCCAAGAAGAAGAATAAAGATCTACTCCAAGGTATTGAAAAACAAGAAAACGAAGTTATCAGTTTAAAAGCACAACTGGAGTGTGTCTCCAGAGTTCGTCAAATGCTGCAGGATATGAATGAAGAACAAGAAAAGGAGATTCTCAATCTAAGACGTCAGTTCGAAGAAGAAATAAATGCTGGAGAAAATGTGAAGAAGAAGTATCTTGAAAAAGAAGAGCAACATCAAGTTGAGGTAAATATCTTGAAAGGTAAATTAGAAGAAAAGGATAAACTATTACGATTTCAAGATAGTACTGAAGTCTTCGATGATATTCGTAGTAGTCAAAGGTCACCTGCTATCAAGACTGGACTTGGTTTTCATGAATCTGTTGAAGGTGAAGCAAGGAACTCTAAAGAGAAATTTAAAATGATCAACAAGGAGATGAGAGGTCAAACCCATCAACAATCAAGAAAAGAGATTCTTCAAAGAAAACCTTTTACTCCTCCTATGAATAATGTTGAATGTTATGTATGTCATAACCTTGGACATGTTGCAGCCAGATGTAGAAGAAGAAGGGTTCAAGACCATCATGCAGAAAGATCATCACATTCAAGGTACTTTAATGGAAATTGTTTTTCTTGCAATATGTATGGTCACAAAGCTGTTGATTGCTACAGGAGGACTATGAAACATATGAGATGTTATGCATGTAACAAGCTTGGACATATAGCAAAGGAATGCAGGAAGAAGATTCGGGAACCACACCAAAAAGAGAAAACATCAACATGATTGAGGGTATGGAAGAAGAAGGAAGTTCAGTCAGAAAGATGTGGCACAGCATAGGATACTCAGCACAGCACAAACATAACAGACTCAGGGGGAGATGAAAGTGTTAATATTCAGTGTCCTAAATCTCATACGCAAGGTTCATAAATAGAAGTCGCGTATATACGCGAGTTAGACACTGCAAAGTCGCGTATATGTCAGTCTGAGGAAAAGCAGTGGGGATAGGCTCAGAAAAGGGGTCTGATATGTTTTAGTCCATTATTTGCTCTATCGGTCAATAGTTACAGTCTGCTGAGGATGTGTGGAAATATCTTGATACTTGTAAGATGTTTAGCAGTATTTTGATCCTAACTTGATGATGGTGATGTCTTGATACTTGTTGCTGATATATGCATGATCAGATCTAACAGTAAACAGATGGCACTTGTTGAGGGGGAGCACAGGCCTTTAACAAAGCATTATTGGCATTATGGTTAATAGTCCTTGATGATGATACTTATATGGATAAATGATATATCTTGCTATGATGTGGTTATGAGTTGTCCATGATAAAATCTCATATGATTCTTGGGGTTACATAGTTGATGTTCAGATCTGTGGATTGATGGTGCATATATGATGCTTACATGATAAGGAGAAGTAAAAAGCTTGAATACACAACGTCATCACTTGATGATGAAGTCTCTTATATGCTGCTGTCATCACATGCATGAAGATCATATAATACAGTTATGATGCAGGATTCTTATGGTACTTGGTGATCATGTGGATGAGGATTGTTGATTTTGATGATATAAAAAGCCTTGATAAGTGATCTTGTGCTCAAGATACATAGTGCTGGATACATGCATCATTACTCAAAGTTGCATTGTTGGAGACATGAGATTGATAGATGATGATAGGTTGATTCTCACATATGTTGATTGATGGTTATCAGATGAGGGATATTCCCGTGTAATGTTACATGGATGGTCATGCAGATCTTGATGATGATGACTATGGTGTTTTTCACATATGATATAATGTGAATGATTTATGATGTTGTTCAAAAGGATGAATTGGTTTCTATATGCAGACATACCTTGGTACAGGACATTTGCAGGTCGTTGATCTGGAAATAGTTGTATGTGAGTTTAATAAATAGTATACGCGTATAACGCTTGTTTCTGTGGATACAGTCACATATATGGTGGTTTGAATGAAATCAGTGAGCCAGACTCAGGGTAAGAAGAGTCTGATATGGGGATGACAGAGACCATCTGACACAGCTGCAAGGGGAGCAGATAATCTTCTAATAATGCATTGTTGGCATTATCTTAGAAGCTTTTAATTCTAGTTCATAGCTGTTCTTGATTTCAGATAGATCAAGTACAGAAGGAGAACAGAAGGAAATCTTGGTTGCTGATCTGAATGGTGATTGACAATTGTTGTTGCTATCAGTTGTTGGTGAATTTCATAAGTCTTGTTTTAAATATGTCATCCCTATGTCATGTATTTCTTTATTATATGGTATCAATGTCATGTAACGGCCTATATTGGTTTCCCCACTATGCCTGGGATGAAGATGTGATGTATTTGGTCATCATATGTAAATTTTTGATGTATCCCCACTTGGTTGGGTGATGGATGTATGTATTGAGTCTTTTGGTGATAGGAAGGTCTTTTATGATGCATAAGTCTTGGTTCTTCTTAAAGAATATATTTTTGCAGATCTTGCCTACAGTCAAGGGGAGCATGGTCATCACAAGCAGAACAGAGGTTTCAACATGTACTCAGGGGGAGCACAACCCTTTGCCCTTGATGACAAAGGGGGAGAGATCTTGGTGTTGCCATCAAGTCCAAAGGGGGAGATTGTTGGCATTATGGCACAGGTTTGGAGCTATGGCACAGGTGTTGTCCTTGATGGCAACTCTCTTTGGTAACAGATCTCAGTTCAGGCACTCAAAGAGAAGAAAAAGACATATACGTAGGTTCATCTAAACAAAGACGCGTATACACACGGGTTCTACGTTGAAAAAGCGCGTATATGTTGGGGATCATACTTTTGGTCCATGGTAGTTAGTCCTTGGGACTTGAACCTATGTTTTTGACCATGACGTCTCGACAGATGTGTTGAACCCTAGTTTTGGGTTCATGGTATTGAAAGGTTATGGTTTTGGACCATGGTATTGAGGAAGGCCTAAGACTATAAAAGAGGAAGGAGATCATGTGGCAAAGGATCATCCGCATTATTATTGAATATCTGATAAAGTGCTAGAGTTGGTAATTGGGTGTAATGCAGATCTGGATCTGAATTAAGGAGGAACCTTAGCGCAAAAGAAGGATAAGATCTATTCATGGGTCATAACCTTGAATGATAGTATCTTTGTATGTTTTTGTTCTGCTAGATGTGGCGCTTACTTGATCTATAAGTCTGATAATCTGGGTTAATTAGTGATTGAATATCTGAAAGAGTGAATTATCCTTTATAGATCTGTACGAAGGTTCAGTGAAGTGAAGGCGCATATACATGCAGGTTCAGTGAAGTCACAATGCGTATACGCAGGTTGTTTCATATGCAGAAGCGTATGCATGCATGTTTCAGGTTGATAAAGTAGCGTATATATTTTAATCTATGATCTTGCTACTTCTGTTCACTGCTGATGTGATCTGGGTTCTGTTTTGGTGTGTGGTTACTGGTACTATGTCTTGGGTACAGCTGTCAGAGAGATATCTACTGGATTTAGATCTAATTGGTGAAAGGTGATTGGTTGATGAAGAAATTCTTGATGATTGATTAATGTTCATGGATCCAGTCTGAAAATTTATGAAACGTGGTCCCTGGAAGAAACAGAAGGTTGTAGCCTTCTGTAGGCTAGCACCTACGTACTAGTATCTTGGCTAGTGCAAGAGCTAAAGGGGGTTGTAGCTCCCTTCCAGGAGAATCTGGAAAATGAGAGAGAGTTGTATCTCTCTGCAGGTAGCAGCCTGCGTACTGGTAAAGGACTACACCAGTACTTTGTAAACATAAGTTTCTAATTAAAGAAAGATAGAGACGAATTGCAGCAGGTGGTTTTCACCCACATTGGGTTTCCACCTTATATCTTGTGTTCTTGTGTGTGATTGTCTTTCTGCTCTGTTTTACTGTCTCTGGTTACTGGTTATTTGATTCTGCATCACAGATTAACAATCATCATCAGAAAGTTAAAGTAAATTAAAAGTTTGCTTTGTATACGCGGGTTTCGTTCTCAATAGTTGCGTATATACGCGGGTTTAATTAACTGAAGTAGCGTATACAATTTGGTTTTAGAAAAGGAATATTTGACCTGATAATACTGATTCACCCCCCCTCTCAGTATTATTCCCAACAATATTTCCTCCCTGCTTCTAGGCAGGGTGCCTTTCCTTTTTTTAAATTCTACATTTCTAAACATAGGTTTTGTATTTGTGCGTGGATTTGCTGAACTCCTAACCCTGGATCCTGTATTTGAGTTTCATTCAACCTCATTGTTGTCTCTAATGCTTTAGCTCGGGTTGAGATATTTTTTTGTGATAATGTTGTCCTCAGATGTGACATCAATGACACCACAAACCACGCGCAGTGCTGCGCATCTGACAGCGTCATGTTTGCCTCGCAGATTGTACTTTTCAATATCCGATCTAGATCCCACAAAGTTTCACCATGCATCATCACGATCTCCTTGAACCCTATGATCGATTGCATTTCTGATTTTGGCCGACTAAATTCTTTTTTCAATTCAGCTCAGATCTCTACTGTTCTCACATTTCGGTGATTGCCTGAGTACTTTATATACCACGTCAGAGCACGGTCCTACAACGCGCTAACTAGGGTATCCTTTTTGATGTTTTCATCCATAACTTTGTGTGCTTCCCATATTGTCATCACCATGAACCAAAATTGTTCTGGATCTTCGCTTCCTGCTCCTTTGAATACTGGCAACTGAATTGCGCTCGTCATGTTTAACTTCTGGTTTGCGTGTTGGTGCACTAGGACCTTCTATGAACTCGTATCGTTCTTGATTCTATCAATCCTCAAACTCTTTCTATGTAGGATTCCAGCATCCCGACATCAAAACATCCCTTAGGTAGATCCTGGTCCCAACAATGGAACCATTTGTTGGCTTATAAGGGCCTGATCCAGGTTCAGAAGAGTTATTTAGCCAAACAAATCACGCAGCTACCGGCCCTTTCGGCAATAGCCCGCAAAGCGCAAACTAAGGTCTCACCCTTGGGATGTCTTAATGTGGTCTCGAGGGTTTGCACGTTGTTCTATGGCCTTGTGCTACTCTACTTAGGAACAAGGCAATCCCTTGATACTTATTACTAATGAATGGTTATAGATCAGATCTACCTTTTACGGTCTTTAAGTAAACATTTAATAGAGATAACCAATTCGCACACCCAGAAAAGTTATAGATTTGCATAAACTCATAACATAAGCATAAGCGCACAGATCAAACAGATATATCAATCATAAATTAACCATATCCGCAATATTTCAGATTCAACACAGTATTTCGGAACCAACTTATCTTTATTCAACTTTTTCGCCAATACATCCAGATCCACCCTACGCACTCAGCTGCAGTGGTCCGCGCACATAGCTGCGGACTCTACCAGGCCTTTGCACACATAGCTACAGAGCCTCTATATACCCAACAACACCCTTGACTCAAACTTACAAATGCAAAAATTATTTTCTTCACAAACCCATAACACTTAGATCTATCAACCACAAGAGTTGCCTTTAACCTTAGAGCCATGCTCTATTTATACATTCCCATGGTCCATGGACCAAGGGCAGGCCAAATTACTTCCTTTTATTCTATATTATTTCTTGGGTAGACAACCCTTTGACTTGACCTATTACATTTCGCGCTCTACATATTTCGGAGATTTACAATATTATTATCCTAACTTATAGGATTTAAGCCCTAAAACTATTACGTGGGACCTCCGCTACCCAACGCAAATATACATCAAGTCCTTCATTTATTCGGTCGGAAAAAATGCTAAGTATAGCTCTTTGAAACATGGTTTGGGCATTGCATAAGCCAAATGGTAACACTCTGTAAGCGAATGTACCCCAGGGACATGTGAAGGTTGTTTTGTCTTGATCTTCAAGGGTTAATTGAATCTGATTGTAGCCGTTGAATCCATCTAGAAGCGAAAGGAATTGCTTCCCTGCCAAAGTATCAAGGACCTGATCAATAAATGGAAGACGGAAGTGATATTTCTATGTTTCCTTATTCAATTCCCGATAATCCACACAAATACGCCACTTTCCATTTTTCTTTGGGACAACCACCAATGGAGAAACCCATTTGCTACCCAAAATAGGATAAATTAAATTGACATACATCAGCTTATGTATCTCTTCTTTCACAATGTCTTTGAGGTGCAGATTCAATCTCCGTTGAGGTTGTCGTATAGGACGAGCATCCTTTTCGGTATAGATGTGATGTGTACACATCTATGGGTCTATACCCTTCATGTTAGAATAATCCCAGGCAAAAGCTCTCTTATATTTTGCAGGACCTTAATGAGCTTTTGTTGTTGATCATTGTCCAGGCTATCATTAATGTTTAAAACTTTGCCTGGTTCAATTTCCACAGGCTTGTTGTTATGAACAATAGTCGTCTAGATGTGTTGATCATCAATATCCTTCAAAGGATCTTCCAAGGCTTCATTATCCAGAATTTCTTTTAGCAGTTAACGCTTTACATTGCTCACATTAGCTGGCTGATTCATAAATTTGTTGATAACATCATCTTCAATCTGATCTTTGAATTCAAATGCCTCTGTTACTGTGAGTGGTGATCGGATGCTTTCTTCCAGGTATGCTGATGGTTGTAGAATTGAGGCTTTTGTGATCCATATCAAATTTTTGAGAGATTCTTCAGCGTAAATCACATAAGAATTCATTTGTCGATGCGTTTTGAATCAAGAATCTCTCAAAAATATGCTAATGGTTGTTTACATATTTTTACAATGGGCAGACTTTGTTTGGTAGGGGGATATAAAACAAAAAAAATTATAGCATCCCCCTTTGCAATAGTCATTATGCCCTCCCCGAAGCCTATATATGCATCAACTGTCACCAGCCAAGGTCAGCCTAGTATCAGAGGGTGCCCATCCGATCGACTCTTCAAGTTTATAACAATAAAATATACTAAATATTCCCATGACTTAACAGACATCGTAATATCTTGTAAAGTTCCTTCTGGCCTTACCACCAAACGATCAACAAGTTCTAAAACGTGATGGTTGGTTCCAAGGTTGTAATACCAAGTGCCTGATAGGGTTCTACTGTTAAAATGTTAATGGTTGCACCCAGATCAACTAGCGTATTGGGAAAAGAGCGGCCATATATTTTAACTGCCACTATGGGATTCCCGGGATCTTCATACTTTACTAGAGTTTCCCCTCCCAAGAGTAAATCAAATAAGGTTCCTACAACATGAATGGTGGGTGAAGTTTTTGCTTTTCTCACAGGATTCTTTACACATAGCTTTTTAATTGTTTCATCATAGATGGGAATGTCCTAGCTGGCCTAGAGGAGCGGAATTTTTATACAAATATTTTTTAGCTCCCCTACAAGATCAAAATCTGGATAAACAATCGGCTTTGGTATCGTTAACCTTTTGGGGAATAGGGATGAAGTGACTATGAGTTCCTCAGGATATTTATGTTGATCTGTCTCTTCTCCTTGTTTTATTTCAGTATCAATTATAGGTGGTGGTATATGTACAGGAGGTGTTTCGATCTCAATTGATGGTTGTGTTGGCATTATGATACATATGTTGTACTTGATGGAAACTCACTCATCTCAAATGATAAATTATAGTGCAGCAAAGTTCACGCACTTTCATGCAAAGAAAAGTTCCTTTCATGCAGAGAAAAGTTCACGCACTTTCATGCAGAGAAAAGCGCACGCACTTGGGAAATCTTATGGTTGGTTCATGGTATTAGTCTAACAGTTTTTGATCCTATGGTTTTGGTCCATGGTATTGCATCCAAAAGAATTGAACCCAAGTATTGGGTCCGTGGTATTGTTTCTAAATGGTTTTGGTCCATGGTTTTGAGTGAGGCCTAGCCTATAAAAAGGAAAGGAGATCATTTGGCTAATCACAAGTGTTGAAAATATTAAGAAGAGTAAGATCTGAATTTATGATAATCGATTGGTGAGACATAGTTGAATCGGCGAACCAGGTGCGGAGTTGCATTGAACAGTAGACAGTGCAGGTGCGGAGTTGCGTAGACTCGTCACAGTAGAAGTGTGGATATCCGCAGGTTTCCTTCGGTGAATTTGCAGACCTTTCTTGAAATATATTTTAGCTGTCTTTTATCTGTTTCTGCAGAGATCTGGATTTAAATTGGTGTCTGGTTACTGGTGTTATTTTCTGGTTACTGCATTCTGAGAAGTTATTTGTTTAAAGGAGATTGGGTGATGCACATGTACATGATGTTTTCGATCCAGTTTGAAAATTGATGAAACGTGGTCCCTGGAAGGAAAGAGAAGGTAGTAGCCTTCTGTAGGTCAACACCTAGGTACTAGTATTTCAGCTAGTACAAGAGCTAAGGGGGTTGTAGCTCCCTTCCAGAAGAATATGGAAAACAAGAGAGGGTTGTAGCTCTCTGCAGGTTGCAGCCTACGTACTGGTAAAAGACTGCACCAGTACAAAATCATTGTAAGAAGAAGTTTCTAATTGAAAGAAGATAGAGACATATTGCAGCAGGTGGTTTTCACCCACATTGGGTTTCCACCTTGCATCTTGTGTTCCTTGGTGTGATTGTCTATTTTGTGTTCTTGATCATTATTCTATGGTTCTCACATACAGATTAATGACAAACATCTGAAGAATACATTAAATTATAAGTTTGGAAGGTATATGCAAGTTTCAATTGTCAGATCTGAAAATATTTGTATAAATTGATAAGAGTTTGATAATACTGATTCACCCCCCCCTCTCAACATTATTTCCAACAGTTGCTATATATCCCTAATATGGTTCTGGTCTGTTAAGGCCATGTCTTGTTTTGTTATGGTCAGTAGACAATTTTGGCTTTATGTTCTACCATGACAGTAGACTTTTCTGGCTCCTTGACACAAAGCATTGTGGTAGTCCTGTCACTTGTTGTATCTATGTAAATTCTGCAATTTTTGTTGATATAATTTCTATAGCATTACAAAAAAAAAATTAGGGAGAAAGAGCAAAAAAATATAAGAGCATGCATATAAACAACATGTGAGTAATGTTTACCAATTTGGGAAAAAGGAACATACTTTATGGAAGAATTTGACCTATTAGGTAGCAAGTTATTAAAGGAAGCAGTTCTAGAAGAATTGAAACAACCCACAGAAGATCTTGTTGCCAAGGACCAAGTAGAAATAAAAAACATTACAATTTGGACACAACAAAGTTTCCAAAACCTTTTGCATTTGCGTTTTGAGCAAATCAAGCTTATTGCCAAGTTTGAGGTCAAATATTAGAAGAAGAAGAAAAAGGCATAAGGATTAATTTCCAACCGCCAGATCAACATCAATCAATTTCCTCCTATTTATTTCTTTTCACTGTACGAGTTATATTCACAATGGGCAGCTTATATCGAAGGGCATGCACCTCAGCTGCTACTTAGTATCAATTACAAAGACTCTGAAGATGAGGAGAAGATGCCTGTTTGTCTGCCAGATTTCAATTGAACATACAAACTTTCATAATTCAGTATTTACTTTTAGAAAATATGTTGATTTTCATGTTCCAAGACCTATTTTATTTTATTATATTTTAGTATTTATAGACGTTGATGCGTTGGTGCAGAATGGTCCAGAATCAGTGAAGGCTGCATACTTGAATGTTTTTAATCAATTTTGAAATGCTAGCTTTTTTCAATACCATTTTTAGTGCTCATGTGTGATGAATTGTGGAATTTATGTAAGTGCATGATTTTCATTACTTAATAAATGCCTCTGATTTTACTTTATGACTTGTGTTGTTTGAATTCGAATGAATATTTGATAATTTTGTTTAAGGTTCCTTATGACAATTTTGCAATTTACATATTTTTATAATCAGAAATTAAAAAAATTGTAGCTTTACCTATTGTTAGTTGATCATTGCAATACAACACTCAAAATGTAGGCAAAGTTGCTCTCCTCTATGACATATAAATTGGTATTTATTTACTTTAAACTATGCATGTATAGATATTCCATAAAATGCTTAAAAAACTGACTAGATAATATAAAAACCCGAAAATATTTTTGAAGTTTTTATTTAAATCTTCTGCCAAAACTTATTTATTCAATCTTGTGAATTCAATTCGATTTAGGAATTTAAATTTCATGATATTATGCGTGGTGTTATGCTCATTTAAATCCTTTAATTTTTGGTATTTAGATTGATTAAATCATTGGTTAAATGTGCATTTGTAGTTGATATTGGTACATGCATAATGTACAGAACTTTGGAGCAAGTGTTTGATGAATAGAATCTCAAGAAAATATTTTTTGTTTTTGTATTACAGATATATATGTTAACATCAAATAGTTCACAAATTCATTGTATTGCAAAACCTTTTTCCTCTATATGTCGATATGCATATGACAGTGATAAGTTTATAGTATAAGCTTGTGAATCATTGATACATTTCTCTTGTTCAATGTTTCTAGTATCTAGGTATTGTTTTAAGCAATTGGTAGCAGTATTCTCATTGCAAATGAAACAATTATAAAAAAACTTGTACAATTTTTTTTCTCATATTAGACATACCAAAACATGGTGCAAGTGTACAAGTAGACTCAAACAAACAATCATCACAATCATTGATATTTTGTCCATAGATCTACAAGCCTTGTTCAAGTAAGATTTGCTCAATTGACAATATGTCAAAGTGTCCAAGTGAGAATTTCCATGCACATTTGCATGGGCCAATTACTTCAGTTATTGAAGATAGAATATCTATTGTGTTATGTAACAGGAGTGGCCCAAAATTTCCACATACAAAATTTGATTATCTTGCAAAATATTATATTCATGGCCATCAATGGCTAGATTGAATTGTAGATCTTGGTTTAATTTTAGTTTTAGTTAAACAATGAGACCTTTGTTATAGGTGCTATGCAACCATACCAAGCGATAATAATAATAATAATTGGAACTTTGATTGAGCACTTACTAACTTGTTGCAAGAGGATTTTTGCCACCTGTCAACAATTCCTTAAGTAAATTGGATGCATGCATATCAATTCTTGTAGTCATAATTGTGCCTTGATCCATGTTCACATTGGTAATGCTTATATAACAGACTGGTCTATTTCTTGTTAAAATGTTTATCATTGTATATGTCACATTAAAGTTACTGTTCTTTTGAGCATTGTTGTACATGTTTCCTCAACAAGATACATTCCACTAGTTTTTGTTGCACTGTTGTTTCTTGTTATGTATGTGTGTCAATATGTCCATGAAAACCATTATGCCTATAAGATGAAGCACAATGTGACAACAAAATCCATGTTGAACCTAGGTTGCACACTAAGTGTGCCCAGAGTCCTAGCAGAAGAGTTATTATACATGAAGCTAGCATGAGGAGTTGGCCAAATACTTGTATATTTCGTCAAAAACTTCTCTATCACTTACTATGTTCTTTTATACATTTGTCTTAAGTATTTAGCTCTGAATACAACTGCAACTAGAGAACTCAGAGTTATTAGATTGTTGTTCTAACAAAATAGGTCTTTTTAGAACATATGTTTCTTCTCCAACTCGAGCAATGTTCATGAAAATTGTTCTTGTAGAAGTTGAATACAAAGACAAACACAAAACAATGTGCATTGCTTGTCCACTTGACATTTGTTGTATATTTAGCAATGTGTTTCCAAGTTTGTGAATAACTTCAATTTTGTTGTCTCGACATGATATATGATTTTTGTCGAATTTGTTTAAATGTAATTATAATGGAGCAATCCATTTTTGTCATATAATAACTGCAATATGTTGTTGCATGATAGGGATCTAAAATAGGTTGAGCATCTGTGTTTCCTTGCTACACTATGTTCTTGTATTCCACTGTATCAAGTGTTTTACTCTGAATACAATTATAACTAGATAAAAATGTATCGCTAGATATAAATGTAGACACAAACAAACAAGAAATATTGGCTTTGAGAATCAGTTACTGAAATTCTAGAAAGACTTTATAGTGTCACATAGCATATAGCTTATGATATCAATAACTGAACTGAGAGTCAAGAAAATAATTGTCAGTGTGCACACAATAAAGCTTTTTCATAGCATGTTGGATAAAGACAAATCCAATCTTCTATTTTTCTTTGTTCTATAATTTTGGTATGAACTTATAATCTAAATATTTACCTAATAATTTACATTCTTGTTGTCATGTTTACAAGAAGTTTTTTTTCCTTTGTGTGCCACAAAATCAATAAAAATAAAATCCTTAAACCATTTTTTTTAAGACTTAAGTCGTAGGTCGGATCCATAAAAATTTTGTCAAAAAAATATAATCTCCCGGCTACCCAACCTTCCTACCACATGACTAGGAACTTGAGCTGACCGCGACTTTTTTTAATAAATAATTGGGCCGACCTACCCACCTCAACATTGTCGGGCTGTGAAACTACCCGAGCTAATGAATTCACCCGACTATAGTCTAGTCCAGGCCACAACAGAATAAATGAATCATAAAACAACAAAAAATGCTGGATTGTTTGGCCTCCCAATTGTACAATCGACTCACAAAAAAAACCTGTGACAATCCTGACAATAATCTTGTACTTTTCGTGCTTTTAGACTCAGTTACGGAAAGTCTAGTCTCCTTTATTTGTTTTTTTCTGTAATTTTTTGTTTTGTGCATAACAAAATGCATAAAAAAAGCCTTAAGCAATATTTTTTTTTGAAAATTAAGTCAGAAGTCGGATCTAGAAACATTTTGTAAAAAAGAAATACAACCTTCCGACTACCCAACCTTCCGAGCACTGCCTAGCAACACAGAGTGACTATGAATTTTTTTATAAATAATTGGCCCAACCTCCGACTTCAACATTCCCGTTTGTCAAACTACCCGACCTCCCGACTTCAACAATGCCGATTGTGAAACTACCCAACCTAATGAAACCACCCAACTATCAAACTAACCGACCTTCCAACCACCCATCTTGGAACACTGAGTGACTACTATTTTTCATAAATAATCGACTCGACCTCCTGACATCAACATTGCCTGATTGTCAAACTACTCGACCTCTAGACCTCAACATTGCCCGACTATCAAACTACTAGACCTCCTGACCTCATCATTGCCGCTTGTCAAACTACCTGACTATGGTATAGTCGAGGTCACAATAGAATAATTGTCATAAAACAAAAAACATTTGATTGTTCAACATTAGGGCTATACAATCAACACAATATTAAGTCGGATATCAAATCCAGAAATAATTTGTAAAAAATTGTAACCTCCCAACTACCCGACCTTCCGACCACGTGACTACCAACTCGAGCTACTACAATCGATTATGGCCCGAACTCCTGAGCTTGGACTAAATGGCTTTCGACACCACTTTTGTTATGTTATTATGCAACTATTACTCCATCTTGCCAACTCTCCGCTACCCACCTCATTGCTTGAACCTTGCAAATAATTCATGTGTGATGTCCAATCGTAAAACAGGAGAATCCCACTGCACTAATCACAAGTTTTCCTGCCCACGGTCCTAACTGCAACAGGATAAACCTTATCCAATTCTTTTTATAAATTCTCCCCCTTTGCTCCACACTGAACATCATTACTTATTTTTCAAGAATGGCTACATCATGGCCCTTTGGCTCTGCACCACACATAGTCTTTAGCCGAAATTTCTACACTGTCCTCAAAGATCAGGTGTGATGCTACATGAACTACCTCGAACTAATTCTCTTGATTACTGGTTGCTCTCAGAAATTCATTTCGCTTGTAGATCTAAATGAACACCTCACTACTCTGTGAAAGTCATACTAAGACGTTCCACAATGTTACCATTTCTGAGCTTGGGTGATAACTACATTAAGGAATTACTATCTTGTGGCACTTCTTTGCCTTCGGGTAGGGAATTCCTTACATGGTGGCATAGGTGCTCTTGCAATTCTTATATGAAAAAAGCCTGGAGCCACCTTACATCGGGCTTCCACGTCACCTGCCACACACAAACTATTCTAGAATGCTCACGAACTCTCTCAACAACTCTTGGAGATTGCTCATGGGCAACTGGGCAACTGGGGCATTTGGCTATTGACAGGGACTTGTGATCCTCATTGCCAAGCTCCCTGTGGCGAGAATGGAGTCTCGTGCAAAATAAAGGATAAAACCTATAGAAGCACCACAAGTAATCGACTCGAGTACATTCATTTAATCTTTCACATACTGTTTGCCTGTTAGAACAATATTTTGTAAACAAATATTTTAATGTACACATTGACCGTCTATGTCAAATAAAGTATCTCTATTATAGATTTGTACATTAATACAAAGAGTCTTAGAACGTAGTTCTTCTAACTGATCTTGTTTTGCAGTTCAAATAGATCGTTGAGGTCCTTAACTTCATTTATTGAATTATTTATGATATGATTAAGCATTTAGGAAAAACTGTTATGGGACTCTTCTTCAGTACGAACTTCAGACACTTCGTAATTACTATTGTTTACTATATTAACTTATTTACTTTTACATAGAAGCATAAGACACATGTGCCCATGCATAATTATAAGCAAATCAATCTACAAATATGGAAAATATCGGTTCACATTTGCATCGCAAATATATTCAAAATAACACATTGCACTTGATATTTATCCATATCTATTACAATGACAATGCAACATAACTCATTAATTGGAAATTGTAATCATACAATATCTATCTTTTTTGCTTGCAATAAAATTGAATCTAACTCTCCATCCACATCCTCTCTTCCAAATGCCTCTCTTTCTTTTGGAGAAAGTTTCCTGTCCCTCCATTACTACTGCATCCTTGCTCTTGCAATCAGTCCATAAATTATGTTCCCTTTTGCTCCTTATATTATTTCAAACAAGCATGGGCTTGAATATTTTCCTAAAACCATTTAATTTCACGAAACATCCCCTTTACTTCATGGACCACTAAATCTTTAATGCTTATTGTCAAGTTCATGTTTCTTCTTTGCAAAATAATCTGTATCATCCCTACCAGGGATTCTCCATTTCTAGCTCTACAATCCATGTCCTCAGACCCTGTCACTTTTTTCTTTTGTTATTCCAATTATTACAACATATGTACATTCCTTTTACAATGTAGCTCATACTAGAACCTTCGGTGAAATTGTGACACAGATAATAAAACTCCTGAAAACTAATAACCAACAAATACCCTTTTCTGTTGTCTATTCTTGTTCGCTGATTTGATGCAAAGTGAAGCAAATGTCAAACTGCTCTAAGTGTTTACTTATTTGTTTTGGGAAATAAATTATCTATCGAACTAATAACTGTAAATATCAGTACACAATTAAACAAAAAAAAAACACAAATGTCATTTTACAAAAAGATAACTAAAAGTAATCTGCTCCTCTACTTTGGCAGAGCATGCAAATAAATCTAAGCATCACATTTGCATTGAGGAGGCCCAAGTCGTTGCTAGGGTTAGTCATTTCCATCATCTTAAAGTGAGGGAGGCCCTAGAAATCGTGGCAAGGCCCAATAATTTGAATAGAGACGATGGTTGGATTATTAGTAGAAGTTGGGTCCCTGTCCTGTCCTCCTAGTTTTTTAGGTTTCGTTCTTTTTGGGTTTATTTTGTTTGTTTATTTATTTGTGTAGGTATTGGTGTCCTTTTTATAGTATCTATTGTTGGTTTATTCTTAATGAGAGTTTATATTCTTGATCCTTCATGTTTTCTTAAGTATTTTATTCCTTCTTTAACTCCTTTTAGTATTTTTCTTATTTGCTTAATGGGTCTCAACCTTGTACTTTATTGTTGAATATATATATTATATAATATATATATATATATATATAACTTGTGTATATTTTTTGTTTCATTTTTATTATTCTCCATTATTTTTATTTTATTTTGTTATATTGTATTCTTGTCTCGAGTTTTGACTACTCTTTTTTATAAATTTTGACTTTCCTCTCTTGTTTAAAGCTTGACTTGATTTTTTTTATTTTATTTGATTATTTCCCATTAATAAATTTTATTTGTATATAATATAATATATTTAATAATTAATTATTATTTTCAAAAAAACTAATTGTTTAATATAAGTCGTTACTTATAATATTTGTTTTCAATAAATTAATATCATTATTTAAATATTATTGACTTTGAATTTTTTTGTTTTTTTTCTTGTTATACTGATTTTTTAGACTATTTCCCATTGATAATTTTTTTTTTAATAAATATTGATTTTAATAAATTAATTTAAATATTATGTTTCAAAAACTAGCCATTTAATATATGCCTTACTTAATAATATATTTGTTTTTATAATTAATAGCATAATTTAAATATTATTTGACGTTGACTTTTTTGATTCTTTTTTTAGTTATATATTATTTACCATAAATAGAGTTTTTAATTATTTTTTATTTTTAATAAATTAATTTAAATATTATTTTACAAATACTCGCTCTTTAATATAGCCATTACTTAATAATATTTGTTAATATCATAATTTAAATATAAATTTTCAAAAACTAGCTGTTTAATATAGCCGTTACTTAATAATATTTGTTAATATCATAATTTAAATATTAATTTTAAAAAATTGTGGTTATTTGAAATTTTAGTCTCTACATTGTTCTCTATTTAAGTCGTTGGCATGCTCTGCTTCTTCATATGGCCTTGAACCACACTAATTAGTTCGAAACACGTTGGCCAAAAAATTCTCTTATATGATTTTTGCCAATAAACTTTTCATAATTCATTATGAATCTCAAAACCCTCAAATTCAAAAATTTGTTTTCCATTACATATAAATAAATACCAATAAAAATACAATAAAATGGATTAAAAAAAAATATTATCAAAACATCATGTTAGTTATTTAATTAATAACAATCTATAAAACGAAATGATTTAGTATTAATTTCAAAATACTTGACT
This sequence comes from Pinus taeda, assembly GCA_000404065.3. Lineage (NCBI taxonomy): Eukaryota > Viridiplantae > Streptophyta > Pinopsida > Pinales > Pinaceae > Pinus > Pinus taeda. Next base: position 131,414 of record APFE031512190.1, on the reverse strand, counting down.
TATTTTTTTTGGTTTTAGCGATTAGTTATGCTTAAACTTTCTCTGATAACATTATAAGTAAATGAACTAAAAAGATTCATGTATACAATGCCACCACTCATATTCCCTGAGATCTAGTTTCCACAAGCAAGAGATAATTAAATTTGCAGATCAATCCATTGAGATAGAAATAGTAGAGCTGCATTGACCACGTGGAGACTCCCAGCGTCTTGTGATTACTCTGCAAGGGTTGGAGGAGCTCGAGTATTGGAGTAGCGAGCAAACCCTAGCAGCCATCAACATGAAACACTTCAATGTCGCCATCATAAATAATGTACATGAAACACTTCAATGCCACCATCATAAATAATGTTATTGATTATTATACCACAATGTAAAAAACTATAGATAACATCGATTAAATCAACATAAAATAACCCATGGTATTATTGTCGCCATTATACAAGGTATTTATCTGCATCGATATTTGCTGTCATTAGTTAGCTAAATGAAAATGCTGTTCGGTTCTTTCAAGCTCAGGCGGATGCTTCACCTCATAGTAAAGGCGCAAACCCACCAAGACTTTTCCAGTTACTCTGAATTTAAATCCCATTCATGGACAACCAATCTATTGAATATAATAAAGTACAGTAGCATTCTTTCAAACACAATACATATTGCTACATCTCATAATCAAGGAGGTCTGACAAATAAACGTTACAGGCAGGTCCAAAGTTGGGAGCCTTCCTGTGGGTTTCGTGGGGATGTTTTCTTGTGCAACAAGATGATTACGAAATATGCCAGAAATGGGAGGTTAGAGGATGCACGCGACGTGTTCGACAAAATGTCTGTGCGTGACGTAGTTTCATGGAATGCCATGGTTGCAGGGTATGTGCAGAATGGTAGAATAAATGATGCACGCCATCTGTTTGACAAAATGACGGAACGAAATGGGGTTTCTTGGACTACAATGATTATGGGGTATGTTCACGATGGAAGAATTGGAGAAGCAAGTAAATTGTTTGACAAAATGCCTCAACGAAATGTGGTCTCATCGACTGCCATGATCACTGGGTATGCCCAGAGTTGTAGAATAGAGGATGCTCGCAGGCTGTTTGACGAATTGGCTGAACGGGATGCTGCGGCATGGAATGCAATGATTGCGGGATATATCCAAAATGGTCGAATCGAAGATGCAAGAAAATTGTTTGACAGCATGCCTGAGAGGAATGTTGTGTCGTGGACTGCCATGATAGCTGGATATGCCAAATATGAAATAATTGAGGATGCACGCCAACTTTTTGACAGTATGCCTAAGCGAAATGTTGTCTCATGGACTGCAATAATTTCCGGATATGCTAAGATGGGAAGAATTGAGGATGCTCGTCAACTGTTTAACAGAATGCCCGTCAAAGACGAGTTCACATGCAGTGCAATGGTTGCAGGATACGCCCAGGTTGGGAGAATTGAAGATGCCCGTCAAGTGTTTGATAACATGCCCAAACACAATGTGGTAGTATCCACTGCCATGATTGCAGGATATGCCCAGAATGGGAGAATTGAAGATGCAGTCGGAGTGTTCAATTTAATGCCTGAAAGAAATGTTGTTTCATGGAATGCAATGATATCTGGATATGCCCAAAATGGGCTTTATGAGGAGGCCCTGAAACATTTTTCTCACATGCAAAGGGCTGGGCAAAAGGCAGACCAGGCCACGTTTACAATTGTTCTCAGTGTATGTGGCAGTCTAGCAGTTTTAGAACTGGGGATGGAGTTTCATGGTCTCACAATTAAAAGAGGAGTTGTGTCAGATCTTTCTGTGGGGAATGCCCTCATAACCATGTATGCCAAGTGTGGTAACATAACTCAAGCACGGGAAGTTTTTGATAAGCTGGGCGAGATGGACGTAGTTTCATGGAATTCAATGATTGCAGGATATGCTCAACATGGTTATGGGAAGGAGGCACTTGAATTATCCGAACAGATGAAACAGCTGGGTATGGAGCCTGATGGAATCACCCTTGTTAGTGTTCTAACTGCTTGCAGCCACACAGGATTGGTTGACAAAGGTCGCCATTACTTCTATTCCATGATTAATGATAACTCAGTCATGCCAAGGGCAGAGCATTATGCCTGTATGGTTGACCTTCTTGGCCGCTTTGGGCACCTGAATGAGGCAGAAGATTTTGTAAACAAAATGCCCATCGAACCTAATGCTGCTGTTTGGGGAGCCTTGCTTGGTGCCTGCAGAACGCATGGAAATGTTCAGCTAGGGAAGCGTGCAGCAGAACACCTGTTTAAATTGCAACCAGAAAATCCAGCAACTTATGTGGCTATGTCAAACATCTATGCTTCCTCTGGCAGATGGGGTGATGCATCTCATATGAGAAAGATGATGAGAAAAGTGGGTCTTAAGAAACAACCGGGATACAGCTGGATCGAGGTCAACAATAAAGTACATACATTTACCAAAGGAGATAGATTTCATCCACAAGCAGAGAAAATCTATGCAACATTAGAGCAGTTGACTGGACAAATGAAAGAGGCAGGGTATGTTCCTGACACTGACTTTGTGTCGCATGACATAGAGGAGGATCAGAATGAACACATTCTGTGCTGTCCCAGTTAAAAGTTGGTTATTCTTGGATTCATTAACGTATATATTCACAGATACTTGTTAAATTCGTTAAGAACCTATGTTTGACAATTGCCTATCTGGGATAATTGCCACATTATGACAATTTGTTTCTGCAGATATTTGGTTGAGAAATTGTTGTCAGAGATGTCAGTTGCTTCCATCATCCTAAGGACAGGTTTTGTTCTTGTGAAAAATAATGATGATGATAAGCAAGACAGATTTTCTGGCTTTGGCTAATCATAGCATTTATTCTCTGGAGAGTCATGCTGTATCTGACTCCGCAAATAGTTTCTTGACACACTCCTATTTGACAAATTCTAAGAAAAGGAACTATTAGGAAATTACATGTTTGCAGAATATGCACTAGGGTGAAGAAGTGACATTCAAACGAACACGCTCATCTTTGATGTAAGTGTTGTCTCTGGCAGCTTACTTGCAATGTGCTGAGGCTTTTAAATGGACTACTATATTTTTTGGGATTGGTAAGTTTTATTGAGCATGGATCTGGAATGTCTGAGCAGGTTTAACAGTCTCGTGATTCTGATGTTACATCTACTTGTGGTGGATTCTTTATTCTGGATATTTTGATGAATCCTAGGTAACTCTCTTATTTCTCCTTTTCCAAGACTTGATAATTCACAAATCAGTTTTTGGGTTTAAATAATTGTGTCAATTTTCAAGGAAAAGGAAGTTTAAATAAATCATGTCAAAACGTGGCTGGCTGATAGGTGAATGTTATGCTGGGAATGTCAATAGAATGAACGCTTTTTTGAGAACCTGTAGTTTTTAATTTTTATTTAATAGTAATGAAAATTCAAAGAAAGTTGAGGTGTAAACAATTTATATATCTTCGTCTTATTCTTCTGTTTTTGATTTGACTAATGCGATCTCACTTGTAATTCTGAATATGCAGCAAAGCTATACAGGGTTAACTTACAGTTACAATCCTTGTGCGATAAGCCTTCTGCATGGGTAAGGGAAAGGCATGCTTATTATCTTCACCTCTAGGAATTCCCAAGCTGTTGTAGTTTATTTATGTTCAAATGGAACTTTCATTTAGCTCGTGGAGAAAAGTTGCATCAGAAATAATTTATTCAGTAATAGTAAGCATTGATGGTTTAGATTTTTATCCTTGAACTTTAGCTTTTTGTTTTTGTAGTCATTAGTCAATTCTGATTTGTTTCGTAATCTTGTTCAGTTGTCAGTTATCCCTCAGTATGGTAATTGATATTTAGCAACTTTTTTCTTTGGACATTCTGCTAATAACAACATCAAATTTATACTGATAACTTGCAAAGTGTTAGCACAAGGATTGATCTGCAAGTCATTTGGCTGAAATGCTATCTTTCTATCCAGGTTTTCAGAAATCAATGAATCCTCCTATTAATTGCAGTTACAGAATTTGAGTTTTTGATATAATAACAGATAACTCCTTTCATGAACAATAGGAACAATGAAAAAAATCTTGTTTAACTTGCTGACATTACCCTGAGGTTCCTTTTTTTTAACAGTAAAAAGTAGATAGATTATATTAATCTGCGCCCGTATGCGGCCAAAAACCGGAAGTAATACAGATTGTTTACAATGTCATTCATGGCAGCCATATTTTCAGACTGTTCATCCAAACCCCACTTTTTTGCCAAATTTACAAAATTCCACCTATCTACCCGAATCCCGCTATATACTCGACAGTACTGATTCAACAACAAAATACATTTATGTTTTGACATCGAAAAACAAAAACACAGGGGACTGGCTAATCCTCCATTGCCGGAGGGTAATTGAGATCAATTCTAGTTGTGTCATCCTCAGACCGAGCATTCTTTTCTTCCAACTTGAGTTGGAGTTCTTCAATTTGCCTTCTCACGGCATCCACTTCATCCTCTAACTGATGAATTTTCAAATTCTTTTCTAACCGCCGCTCTTGCATTTCGTATGCCTCCTTCTGCTGCTGGAGACACATTTTCATCACCCCCCTGAGATTCCATCTAACAATGGATATCTACTCTATTCTTATCATGAAAAGCTATAGACAGGATAATTCCTCCTATAGCAGGGATGGCAATCTGGCAGTGGATGGCAAAACCTTCATGAAGGATCAATATACGTAATGTTTTCAGAAAGCAGGATACAGTGTATAAAACTCAAGTGTGTATCTCATGTCTGAATAGGTAGTTTTTCATTGTCCTACAAATAGTATTATGGCCAGTCCCTATGTACAGATATCTTCATACTCTTTTGATGTGATTGGTCGGCTATGATGGCTAATTTTGTGATCTGGACAAATGTTCCAAATGTTACAAAAAAACCCGCATGTTTATCATTGTCAGTATAGTCAACCTTTAGCTTTTGTCTTATACCTTAACTGTCCACAGGACAAGCTTTGGAGATGACTCAGTTCAAAGTTGAAACTGGGAATTTTCTTGGTTACTATTGGGACTAATGTATTGTAATCATTTGATGCTTAGTGTTTGACCACTGTTGTTCTAGTTGTCTTTCAAATATTATTGAGGTACCCAGGTGTCTACAAACCGGTGATATATCTGGAGGATTGAGATCATTATGAGGGTTTCAGTTCTCTTAAACTTTCTTTTTTACTATGCAAATAATACTAATTTCAACTCTCAAGTTAAAGGAAAATTCAAAGTTTTATTTGTCAAAAGAAGATTACTATATCGAAACAATGTTCATTTTCTCCACAAGATTTAATTAAGACATGGATTCTGATCTTAAATGATGTTACATCTCAAACACTGTGTAAATAGAAGGAAAATCAATTATTTAACCGATTCTTTATTTTTTTGGAAGATGCATTTTGTATTTAGTACTGCATATTAGAGGACACATCAATAAATGTACTGACTTGAGTCAAAGTGTAATGTCCCCAACTGCTTAGGAAGCATAAAATGGGTTCCGCTAGCTTAATCAAGTTCCAGTAGGCTAAGACGGGGAAAATCTTAATAATGGAACATGATTCGCCTAGGAAAACATTATAAATGCTTAACAGGGTGAAAAATGGGACATATCCTAGGTTAATGAAAAATCACTTTTATTTTATAAAGTGAAAAACTCTTAAAGTGACTTTACGAAATTAAAAAGGTAAAATGATGGCAAATATGATCACTAAATTATAAAAAAGGGAAAGTGAGGAGTTACTCATTCTATCACTTGCATTTTGAGAAAAAGAGCTCTTGGAAAGTTTTTGGAGAGAAGCTTACGGTCTAAGAAACCTTATCCGCCATTGCTAGCTTCGGTGTTGGTTCAGAGAGTGGAATCACTTAGATTTCACCATTGATCATCAAGGAGAAAATAATTTGCAAAAGATATTGGAGGTAAAAAGTGTTATCAGTTGATTTGATCTTCTAACATGAAGTTTCTTATCTCATTTTGACAAACTGAGAAATACCCATGAAGACACCAAGTTGCCAAGCCATTTGTTGTTCGAGTTGTTGAACGAAGGAATGCCCATTGAAGACGCATTTTCTCTCTTAATCGCAGAGCCTCATTTTGCTTGAAGGTCAAGTTTCTCTGGAGGAAAGGACACATTTCATCATTAAAAAAGGTTGTGTTCTTCCATTGTCAGTTCTACAACGAGTAGTTGGGTTTACAAAGCCAATATATTACTGAAGAAATGACGCATTACTCACTATTTATGGGTTGAACTTATCCCTCACTATTGGACGCATTACCTCGCTGAGAACCTGAGATCTGTATAAACAAATACGAGTTATTTCAGGGTGTAAGTTGATTGTAATCTTGCCTCAACTGTGGGCCGAGTTCTCTTCATTATTCGCTGGTTGGATTTCCCCTTATCAGAGGCCAAAATTATTGTTTTGAGGAGCCAGGATCAGTCCCAATTGCTCTATATATATATATATATATATATAAGCTTAGGAGAGCATGAGTTTAACATTTGTTGAAGGAGTTCTAGTAATAAATTTATGGCTGTAGCAAGATATTCATATCAGTGAAAAAGGAAGGGGTCAAACCCTTGTAGACATCACTGCTGAAATGACTTCTTGGGCTGAGCATTATAATAAAGCTACATCACGGTGAATATATATATAGGCTTAGGAGAGCGTGAGTTTAACATTTGTTGAAGGAGTTCTAGTAATAAATTTATGGCTGTAGCAAGATATTCATATCAGTGAAAAAGGAAGGGGTCAAACACCTGTAGACATCACTGCTGAAATGACTTCTTGGGTTGAGCATTATAGTAAAGCTACATCACAGTGATTTACTCTAGGTTCCACTATTCCTATCATACTTTGTATCTTTGTGTCAAGCTAATGTTGAGGCTACCTATGCTTAGAAGTTAATATCTTATGCATTATTCCAGTACCATATACATTTTCAGGGTTGTCTATTATAGAGAAGCAGTAAACTTTATGATTGAATCTATTATGTCAGTGATGCCTTTTATTAATGAACTTGATGTAAATGACATGGTGTTATTCTGAGGCAATGTTCATATTCTTTCCTATTGGTACTTTAATTCCATTTGTGTCCAGAATTAAGGAATACATCTACAACAATATACTTATGATATGTTTGATAGAATCCCTCACTGAAGAAAACCATTAAAACTCAAAAAACTGAAAGGGTGTTTTGGGAAATTTCCAAGTGGGAATTTTACTGTGGTATCAAAACATGTTCTTGGACAACTGTGGGGCCTAAGGGTAGAATATAGTGATTTCATGAGTTCAGAAGACAATTGTTTCAGTGGGGTAACTTAAAGAAGGGACTTATCAAGGCAGAGAACCCACTCCCACTTGGGAAGAAGAATTTCCAGAAAAGAAAAGAGAGGAAGTAGAGACCCCTAGAAGTGGAAAGGAGGTAGAAGTAACACCTGAAGGAGAATAGCCAGACATGGGGGACAAGGAAACTCAAGCTTTTAACAACTTGCTTAGTGCACTGAATGACTTAGCTAAGGCCCAAAAAGAGATGGTGGATTTGATGAGCAGGATAACAAACAAAGGGATTTCCTCCAAGATTTGTTAATGGAGAAGGGTCTAACAATGCAGAGGGAAGTCATGCTTGTACTACCATGCAAAGCCATTCACGCTTATATAACAGAGCACCCAAACCCAACATGCCTTAGTTTATACATGAGACAGCAGAAGACCAGACAGAGCAGACGAGTCAGGGGATCCCTTATGCGGATTATCTGGAGGAGTATAGAGCATTGAGATGTGAATTCCAAGCTGCTATGAGTTTCACAAATTTTTGCCACTTCTAATTACAAAGAAAACCTAAAGTAGCTCAGAATGCTTTGTGGTAAAATCAGTTGCAAAAAACATTGGGGAAGGTGACCATCCCTTGTTTTTATGGGTCATTGAAGTGCTAAGATCGAGGTTGAAGCCATTAAGTTGGCAACATTACGTCTAGATGGGGACGCCCATGAGTGGTGGTATCAGGGGTTAGTGACCATGGGTCATGCCAACATCACCTCATACACTAAGTTCACTCAGAGGCTCATAGAGCATTTTGACTAGAGGGTTCCGAACATTCATTTAAGAAAGATGGCACAACTCAGATAGATAGGTAGCACAAATGTAGTGTACCTAGGGGGGATAATATGAGGTAATTACCATGGGTCTCTCAATACCATACATCCAATACAATGGGCTTATCACATTATTCTCTAGCTACTTGTGGTCCCTTGCATAATGCGGGTTAACCACTTTACTTATTAACTATGACCTATTACATCACATTATTCCCTTGGGTACCTCCCCCATATTATCCCCCTTGGGTATACTACAACAAAGGCATATATATTAGAGTTTTTGAGGTTAGCATTTATGGCCACAGACATGTCAGAGTCTCGGTTGGTGATATTATTTGTCGAGGGGCTATCTGAGCCTCTATGTCGTTGGGTTAAGGGGTATCAACCAGCCACTCTACGAGACATTGTTAACAGAGCTAGGGACATGTAAGATGTGGTTCCCAAGAGTAGATTCACTCCTAAGCCTTCCTTCCCCTAGAATAGTAAAGAGGTCAAACCTTTTCAGAAGAGTGGACCGGGAAACTGAAGATGGACGAGGAGACTCGGAAAGAGTTGAGAAAGAAGAAGCTTAGTTTCAGTTGTTAGGAGCCTTGGGCACTAGGGCACGTGTATATGCAAGGACAAGGTGGGTAAGGCCCATTATATTGAGGTGTATTCAGAGAGTGACAATGATGACGATGATGAGGAGTTAGCACTAGAGCAGGTACAGGGACATGGACAACCAATAGTTGGGGGTGAGACTTCACAGGCTGGGGAAAAACCCCTATTATTGCACTGATGTCAGGATTCCCTAGGTATCACACTTTCAGAGTCAGAGGGGTTTTGGCAAGACACAAAGTGACGATGTTGATTGATGGAGGGACTTCCTATAACTTCATAGATGCGGACATGGTTGATTAGAGAGAAATCCTCACAGAGGAGTTCGATGGCTTTGTAGTAGCCATATCAGGTGGCCATTAGATGGACTGCACTAAATATATCCCCAAGCTGAAGCTAACAATGGGGAATTACACAGTGACAAATGATTTCTTTGTGGTGGATGTGCCAGACACCAATGCGATGTTAGGAATTTAGTGGCTCTATTACATTTGGAAGTATACTGCAAATAAACCGAACATGGAGATGAAGTTTTTAGATCTCACTGAGGATGGGAAGGTTGTTTTGAGGGTCATGCATCAATATCCACCAAATATAGTATCATCTAATAGCATAGAGGTCGTGTTGCGGCGAGTGAAATGTGTGGGCAGTCAAGTGCTTCATTATAGATAACAGACTGTTAGATCAACCATGACAACATCCAAACGACATTCAGGTATTGCTCTGTAAACATTAGAAAGTTTTTTTTGACATTCCTTTAGGTAGACCACCAGACGGGGGCTTTAAGCATGTTATAGAAATGGAGGAGGGTGTGTAGACAGTCATAACGACATCCCAAGGTCTACAAAGATGAAATTGAAAGGACCATAAAGGAGTTGTTGAGGTTGGACATATTCGGCTTAGCTCTAGTCCTTTCGCTTCTTCAGTAGTGATGGCTAAGAAGAAGGACAATACCTTGCGGGTGTGTATTGACTATCAAGCTCTGAACAAGAGAACAATAAAAACTTGGTATCCTATCCCCAGGATAGATGAGTTGATGGATGAGTTGAGGGGAGCTAAATATTTTTCGAAGATAGATCTTTGTTCAGGCCACCAGCAGATTCGAGTTCGGGAGCAAGACATCTCGAAGACAACTTTCAGGTGCCATTATGGGCAGTATGAGTTCTTGGTTATGCCAGTTGAGCTAACCAATGCTCCTACAACTTTTCAGTCATGCATGAACCATGTGTTTAGCAAGTAGTTGCGGAAGTACTTGCTGGTTTTCTTTGATGATATACTTATCTACAACATGACTTGGGAAGACCATCTAATGCACTTGGACAAGGTATTGGGGATTCTGGAAGAACAAGAACTATATGCAAAGGAGTCCAAGTGTGAGTTCGCTATGATAGAGATGCTTTACTTAGGGCATGTGATTGGGAAAGATGGGGTTTAGGTCCATCAGGAGAAGATCTAGGAAGTCGTCGAATGGCCTGCTCTGAAAAATGTAACTAACCTGAAAAGCTTCCTTGGTCTCTGTACATACTATAGAAAGTTTGTTAAGGGGTTCTTGCAGTTGACAATGCCTCTTAGAGACCTCACCAAAAAGGGGGCTTTTAGTTGGACTGATAAAACACAAGAAACATTTGAAAAGATGAAGCAGGTGATGAGTTTGTGCCTTGTGCTTGCACTACCAGATTTCACCTAGCCATTCATGTTGGAGTGTGACACTTCGGGGACTTGAATAAGAGCAGTTTTGATGCAGGATCACCACCCCATAGCGTTAGAGCGCTGCAAACTCAGAGATTTTGAGCGACATTACTCAATTGATGGCAAAGAAATGTTAGCCGTCATGCATGCATTGGCCAAATTCTGACAGTATATTGTGGGGAACATGTTAAAAGTAAAAACATATCATAATTGTTGAAATATGTAACTAGGTTCGGTCTTCATAATGGCATATGTAATCGTGATTTTATGTATTTAATGAAAAGAGAAAAATAAATTTATTATTTTGTATTCTTGAGGCATGGGTTTCATGCTTAAGGGAAATTTATTTTTAGGTCAAGCACCCATTGAGTGCTTTTAGGTTTGAACTTTTGGGCATGTTACATATTGTAAAGAAAAATTTATTGAGTCAAAATAGAGTCAAAAGACCCTCCATGACCTTGTCATGGCACAAAGGCAAAGTCGGCCTACATGACGGTACAAGTCAGCCTCAAGATAACAATTCGTACCCCTCACAAGTCTATAAATAAGGAGTTTGACCTCATTTGCACACTCACTCATAAGTTCTATCTCTTGAAGATAGAAGCTAGAAAAGGACGTAGAAGAAGAAGAAGATCAATATCGAAGTTTTTGGGCCTCTCTCTCTCTCTCTCTCTTTCGTTAGGGTTTCTATTGTTTTTGGGCTAAACGAAATTCTAAAGCTGCAAGGTCGAAGCTGTATCAAGGTCGACGTTGTGAAGCTACTAGGTCGAAGTTGATGAAGTTGCTAGTTCGAATTTATAGAAATTGTAGCTGGGGTCAAAGTTGCCGGAAGGTCGAAGTTTGTTGTTGGAAGCTGTGGAAGGAAAGTTCATCCAGAAGGAAGGATGACTTGGTCTTGGAGGGTCTTGGAATTCGTCAATTGAAGTTCTATAAGAAGAGAAGAATTATGATAGGTTTTCCTCTCAGTTGGAGAGGTTTTGGCCCTGGCTGATTGCCTATATCTTGTGTCCTTTTGTCTCATTGTTCTTCATAATTTGGTAGTTGTTTGATGATAAAGAACACTGATAATAAGAAAGGAAAGAAGAAGTCAATCAATTAAAGTAAAAATACATCACAAGTAGTTATCAAAGCAAGAGAAATCACCTACACTTGTTGCCCCCTAGATTTCTCAATATGGTATCAGAGCTAAGGTGATTATATCAAGGAAGGGCAACACGAAGAAGGATACTCAAGGGCCGAAGTATAAAGGGCATCAATCATCAAGAAGGATTAACCCTCTCATCACATTGAAAGGGAATAATTGAGAGTGTCAAAGAAGATCTCAAAACCCTAGCTCATCCAAAGAAGGGTTCCACACTTGAAGCGTTCTTGGGAATCTCACACATTCTACCAGTGTTATCGGAACCAAGCCAGTTTCGGCAAAACCGGCCAGTCCGACTGGTTTGGAGGCAAAACCGGTCTGAACCAACCCTCCGAATCAGAAATGACCGATTCGGTATCAGTTTCAAACTGGTTCTAGACCGGTTCCACCAGCCTGCGGGTCCCACTGTGGCACGACCAGGCAGTGAAAAAACATTTTTTTTGGGTTTATTATTATTATTATTAGTTTTCCTAATTTCTAAACCTAATCTAGCCCCCCTAAAGCTATTTAAGCACCCCCACCCCCTCTATTCTACTCACACTATTCATTCGAGTCTCTTGCATTTCTTGAGCTAAGTTCGGTGAGGAGAATTTGGAGAGTTTTTTGTAGGGTTGTTTTGAGGGAGATTTTTTGCAGATTTGAAACCCCTGAAACAAGCAACATTGTCTTGGGTGACTTTGATCCAACATCAGAATGGGTTGTGGAGAGTCAACCAACAACATTTGACAATGAAGACCTATCTTGTTTGGACTTGGACTCACCTCCACAGGATGCAGAGGTAGATATATCAGAAGCACCAGTAGCAGCTTCAGGGCCAGGGAATCAAGCCGTAATCCCATTGCAAACTTAGATGCTACTCATTCTTTAGATGAGGATGAGGAGGAGGAGGAGGAGGATGATTATGATGATGATTGATGATTTGATCATTGATTTTCTATAGCTGTAGCTTGTAACATTGTAGGATGTAGTATAATGCTATGACCTAGCATGTTATTTTGGACTATAAAGGCCTTTTAGAGCCTGCTTCTTGATGTTTGTAACATTTTTGATTTAATGATGTTTTGCACTAAGTGCTATTTTGGTTATATGCACTATTACTTGCTATATAAATAAGAACTTTTGCATATTTGTGTATAAATGGTTTGGATTCATATGGATGTACATGAATATATCTGTTTTTTCTTTAAAATATGAATATTTTATGTGTTTTGGGGAAACCGGTTTTTTTGCTTTTTTTGTTTACTGGTTCCGACTGGTTCTCGGTCCACAAGGTTTTTCGGTTCGATGACCGGTTCGGTTCTAATAACATTGCATTCTATAATAATTATCACGAGGAAGGAAGAGAAAAACACTTGGGTCTGTTTTTCTGGGCTATATTCTCCACATGTGCGAAGTATTAAGACATCCTTCTGCAACAACAAGTCTCGAATTGCAACCACCACCAATGATCAAGTTTGTGCCAAGAAAGGTCTCCTTTGCAAGACGAAATAAAAAGAAAAAGAAGTCAAGTCAAGCGAAGTAGAAAGGAGGCAAATTTTTCCATCTTCTAGCTTCACGTGTGAACTAGGGTTGTTGCAAAAAAGGCTGAAATTGCATAACTGCTAGAACAAGCTGAAATTTTGAAGAAGGGCCGAAATATGAGATTGTGAAACAAGTTTAATTAATGTTGTCTTGAAGGAAGAAAAGCAAGAAAAAGTGTTTTCATCATCATCAAGGAATCGATGTGATCAACCTTTGAGCCAAGGATCACTTTTGAAGAAAGACATCTTCTCCAAGAAGACATCTATTATCTACATCATTATCAAAATCAAGAAGGCATCAAGTTGAAGATTTCATCATCTAGGAGTATCTTCACTTGATAAGTAAGTATTTTTATATCCATATTTGAATATGTCAAAATGACTTCATATTGCAAGGTGAACAACAAATTGGTTGGGTTGTCAAATTTTCTTGCATGGAAGAGGAGGATAGATTTGATCCTCATAGAAAATGAAGTCATTGGTCATGTTAAGGGTTTAATTGTTGAACTGTTGAAAGAAGAAGCTCAAGCTCTACAAGATGAAGATATCAAAAGAAGAAGGAATAGCCTCATACTTTATGAAGGTGTCAAAAATAAGAGACCAACTGCAAGAGTTGGAAGAAATAATGTCTGACAAGGAAATGACTACCATAGTGCTCAATGCATTATCATAGGAATGGGGCAACTTAACATCAAGCATCTATGGGAAGAAGGAAGCTACTCCATTCAATGAACTATGGTCATTGTGCAAAAATCAAAGAAACTAGGTTGAAGGCAAAAATCAATGTAGGATCAAGTGAGCAAGCTCAAGCATTTGCTGCCATAACTAGAAGAAAAGGGAAGTTTGGGAAGCTTGGGGCAACTTCACATCAAGCATCTATGGGAAGAAGGAAGCTACTCCATTAAATGAACTATGGTCATTGTGCAAAAAACAAGGAAACTAGGTTGAAGGCAAAAATTGATGTAGGATAAAGTGAGCAAGCTCAAGCATTTGTTGCCATAGCTAGAAGAAAAGGGAAGTTTGGGAAGCTTGGTACTTAGAAAAAGAAGAAGAACATGTCAAAGGTTCAATGTTATGGTTGTCATGAATATGGGCACTACAAGAGAGATTTTCAAAAGCTCAAAAAGGACAACAACAAAAGAGGAAGGGAAGAAGCCCATATCACTAAAGAAGTGGAAGAAGTTAAAAAGAAGAAATCCAAGAAGGAGGAAGTAAAAGATCTCTACTATGATTGAGATAGTCTTCCTCACATAATTTTTTTCAAGTTTCTGTTTCAATTTTCTTGTTGTAAAGTATAACTATCATGGTAGGAATCATTAGAAGCATGATAGGATGCATCATGTTAGGAGATGGCATCATAGAAGCATATGATTGAAAGCAAGAGCTCATGACATCATCATAAAGAAGCATGAAAGATAGTTGAAATAAAAGTCTATGGTTGTCACCTATAGAAGGATGTAGCTCTTGGTAACCTTATTAGAAGCATAAGTAGGACTTACGAGAAAAAGAAAGTCATCTAGTATGGAGCTCATCATACATCATTCAAAAGGAGCATTTGCAGGATGAGGATGATCAAGATCCTCCAATGGAATCATCATTGGAAGGTTCACCTACTAGAAGAAGCAAGTGTCTTGCCGGGAACTCCAACTTGTATGGGATTCATGGGATGATGGTATGATGTCAAAAGAAGTGAAGTAAGTCAAGGGATTGAAGTTCTTTCAATGAAGGAAGCTATTGAAGGAAGTCTAAATGACCAAAAGAAAGAGATGAGGTACGTATGCTTGTATCTGATAAAATAAAGTCTTGTCATATGGTTGTAGATATCATGAATGAGTACTCTACCTCAAGAGCATGATCAAAAGAAAGGATCTCCTCCTGTGAAAGGATGCATGAAGGCATGGTTCACACATTGACTAGATGAAATCAACATAATATATAATCATATGAGGTGGTTGACAAAGTTGAAAGGAACTATGATTGGAAGTTCCTGGGAGTAAATGTGCGAATAAAGAAAGGAAGAGATCATGAAAAATGCAACTATGGAGAAGGAAATCAACATCCAAGAGCTAGAATATTTGACTATGATATTTCCATGGAAAGATGTGAAGATCTTGATAAAGTCTACAAAAGAAATAGACCCTTGACGTTGTATATCTTTTTGGAGATGTGTCAATATATGTTCAAGATGCTGATGCAAACAAGGAGATGTCATGATGAAAGACCATCACAAAGGTATATTTGATTTAATGTTCATTTTCTATTTTTTGAATAATATCTGGATTGGCTAATGCAAGGCTACCAAAGGAAGAGCTGTAGATGTCATCTATAACTGACACTCTTGTGGTAGGATGAAAGATCCTGAAGGAAACATGATGCGAAGAAGGTAGCAAGGCATTAAGGAAAGGCCAGATATGGACTAATAAATCACTTTCCAATAAAAGAAAGGATGACATGATTGACATGATTCATGAATGAAAGTAATGGATGGTTGATGCCCTACGAAGAAGTCCCAAAAAGATGAAGACTCTTGAATAAAGAAAAAGAAGTTCATGACATCGAAAGGAGGAGCTCTTCAAGCAACTGGTTGTCCCATGATTTCCACCTAAAGAGCTACTGGAAGCAAGTCCCTGGTCAAGAGGGAGCTTGGTCAAGTCCTTGATTAAGAGGGAGCTTGGGTACATTCCTTTTATAGGAATGGGTACATTCCTTCACTAGAATGGGCATATCCTTCCTAATTGAGAGGGAGAGATAGACACATCATTCTTGTCTTCACCTAGGAAGATAGAATGGAGGATTGAGTAAGCATTTGGCATCCGATACTCTTTGAGGATGTGGTAGGGCATCCAAGATAAGACTAGTCGTAGAGGACCAATATTCTTTGAGGACTAGGAATCCAAGATAAGAATAGTCCTGGTGGAACATACTCTAAGAGAACCCAGGTGGGGTATGTTCCGAGAGAGACAATGATGAGGGTGTCTATAAATCATTGGTCTTACCATCATTGTGCTCTGATCTTGTGGAGAGATAGAGCTGTTAGTCAAGGCCTTGCTATGTGACAATTCTGGATGATATGATGCTATACAGATGGGTTACCAATCCGACTCTTCTTATAAGAATTCTTCAGATTGAGAATGCCCAAGTACCTTGTATGGATTATGAATACCTCCCTAGTTAAGAGGGAGTGTTGAAATATGTAACCAGGTTCGGACTTCATAATGGCATATGTAATCGTGATTTTATGTATTTAATGAAAAGAGAAATAAATTTATTATTTGTATTCTTGAGGCATGGGTTTCATGTTCAAGGGAAATTTATTTTTAGGTCAAGCACCCATTGAGTGCTTTTAGGTTTGTCATAAAGTCAATTGAGTCATTGTCATGTATTGAAGATCCAATTGGGCATGTTACATATTGTAAAGGAAAAAATATTGAGTCAAAATAGAGTCAAAAGACCCTCCAAGACCTCCTCATGGCACAAAGATCAAGTCGAACTACATGAAGGGACAAGTCGACCTCAAGATAGCAATTCCTACCCCTCACAAGCCTATAAATAAGAAGGAATTTAACCTCATTTGCACATTCACTCAAGAAAGTTCGATCTCCTTAAGATAGAAGCTGGAAAAGGACAAAGAAGAAGAAGAAGATCAAGTTTGAAGTTTTTGGGCTTCTCTGTCTCTCTCTTTCATTAGGTTTCTACTATTTCTGGGTAAAACGAAATTATGAAGTTGCAAGGTCGAAGTTGTGAAGCTACATCTAGATCGACGCTGTGAAGCTGCTAGGTCGAAGTTGCATCAAGGTCGACGCTGCATCAAGGTCAAAGTTGCTAGGTCGAAGTTGCTGAAGCTACTAGGTTGAAGTTGTTGAAGCCGCTAGGTTGAAGTTGCAGAAATTGTTGGTGGGGTCAAAGTTGCTGGAAGGTCAAAGTTTGTTGCTGGAAGCTGTGGAAGGAAAGCTCATCAAGAAGGAGGGATGACTTGGTCTTAGAGGGTCTTGGTCAAGGGTCATAGGACTTGGAATTCGTCAATTGAAGTTCTACAAGAAGAGAAGAATTTTGGTTCCTCTCAATTGGAGAGGTTTTGGCCCTGGCTGATCGCCTATATCTTGTGTCCTTTTGTCTCATTGTTCTTTATGATTTAGTAGCTGTTTGATGATAGAGAACACTAATAATAATAAAGGAAAGAAGAAGTTAATCAAGTCAAGTAAAAATACATCACAAGCAGTTATCAAAGTAAGAGAAATCACCTACACTTGTTGCCCCCTAGATTTCTCAACAATAACAACCTGAGATTCCTCATGGAGTAGAAGGAGCTAAGTGAGAGACAACATAAGTGGATCAACAAATTACAAGCCTATGACTTGGAGATTGAGTATGTCAAGGGGAAAAACAATGTAGTAATAGATGCCCTCTCGAGGATGCCATCCACTCTCTCACTCATGGAGATAATAGATGACTGGAAGTTGCTGCTGCTTGTTGAATATTCGAAAACAAATTGGCATGTGAGATTCTAGAGGGGTTGCTACAAGATGACAGATACGGGGTTATGGATGACATCATCTAATATAAAGACTGGGTCTATCTGGTACTGTAATCAGAACTGAAGGAGAAAATTATGCAGGCAACTCATAGCTCACCTTTGGAACGACACCCGGGGTATTTGAAAACCTACAAGAAAATCAGGGAGAGGTTCACTTGGGAAGGCCTCAAGATGGATGTGTTAAGGTCTGTGAAAGAATGCAGTATCTACCAGCAGAACAAAGTTGAACATACTCATCCGGCGCAGTTGCTACAACCACTTCCTATCCTTGACTAGAAGTGGGAAAGCATTTCCATGGAATTTATCATTGGGCTACCTCAGGTACAAGCTAAAGATGGCATATGTGTAGTGGTGGACCGACTTATGAATTTCACACACTTCTTTGTCATATCATCCAAATATTCAACATCACAGGTGGCTGAGTTGTTTTTAGGGAGGTCTTTCGATTGCATGTTGGTTTGTGTAGCATTGGACAAGTTTTCTAGTCTTAGATGATGTTAAGAGGTTAAGGAACACGAGATCTCCAAAACCATAAAAGGTTTCACGAGATAAGCTTGGGAAACACCTTAATTAAATTAATTTGCCATAATTAAAATATTTCCTAAGTCTAACTTAGGAAAAGTGGTAAATTAAAGTTAATTAATTAAGGATGTTCGAAATTGCTCTAGAGACTTCTATTGATGAAGTCTAATTGATTTTTAGCCGTCGATGGAGATTAAATTGTGGTCATTGAAGTCCTAATGAGAGATTATAAGAGTAGGTCAAAGGGCTTGGAGACAGTATCAATGTGATTGAGTTGTGAGAGGCAAATCGAGCTACCTAGTTTGCAGTCTTTAGCAAGGGCGCAGTTTGAGCCAGAGGGAGAACATTAGAGAGAGGAAGTAGCAGATAATTTGGGAGTAGGATTCTAGAGAGATTCCCAGTGATTTTCCAGTGCTGGAGTGTCAGGAAAAGAGAGGCCAAATATATCTATAGAGGAGGTTGTGCAAGTAGTGCGAATAGCCAGAAACCCTAGTGCGAGTTGCTGGAAGAGGGTTGATTTAGTTGTCGGAGGTCAAATCAACTTCTAGGAGGTAGAGCGAGTCACTTCTAGAGGCAGAGGGAGGCTAGACGACCTAGTTAGAGGCAGATCCAGGGCTGTGTGTGTTGCTCAGAGGTTGCAGTGCCTGTTGCTAGTGTGGGGTGCAAGTAGGCCAGAGGAGGGCGAGTTGGTTTGTAGAGAAGGTCTGGGATCTCCAGATTATTTTGCCAATGTATTTTTGGAGGATTGCCAGTTGGGCATCCAGTTGTAATAATTTCCAAATTACTACATCATAAAATAAACCCTCATCTGCTGCATTGGTTTTTCCTTTGGGGTTTTTCTAAGGATGTTTAATCCAAAAATATTGGTGTCATTTTTATTGTGTATGTGCATCTATTTCTTAGTTCCCGACTTATAATTCTGCAATGTTTTTATTGTGAAGAATGCATAAGTGATTTAATCTTTATTTGCTGTAGGCAAATAAACTTGCTAACAACTAGAAGATCAAACTCTAGTTGGTGCATTTGTGGAAATTTCACATTGCTTGGGTTACCAAAGACCATAGTGAGTGACAAAGACGATAGATTTATGGGCAACTTCTGGAACAAACTATTTAGATTTGTGGGGATTGAGTTGACACCAAGCACTAGTTACCAACCTCAGATTGATGGTTAGACCGAGATAGTCAACAAGTGGCTGGACGGCTATTTCTGAAATTATGTATCTGGCCAACAAAAGGCATGTGTTAAGTGGTTGCACCTAGGGGAACACTGTTGCAACACCACTTTCCACATGTCTATTGGTATGAGGCCCTTCAAAGCATTGTACATATATGATGGCCCAACATTTGCAGATCGAATATTTGGGGATAGCTGTGCCCCTTTGGCTAAAGACTGGATTTAGGAGAGCCAAGATATCTAACGAGTCCTTAAGGACAACTTGCAAATGGCCCAAAACTATTAAAAAGGAAATGTAGATAGACATAGGATAGAGTTTAGTTTTGAAGTGAGAGACGTGGTATACTTTCATCTTCAACCCCATTGGCAGTCATCACTCAAAACAAAGGGGGAAAAAACTGAAACCTAGGTTCTATAGGCCATACAAAATCATGAGGCGAGTTTGAGAAGTGGCCTATGAACTTGAGCTTCCTGAAGGATGTAAAATTCATAACCCCTTCCATGTATCCTACCTCAAGAAGCCCTTGGGGAAGCATGTAGTCACCTCCACTAAGCTCCCTCCGTTAGATGAGGAAGGAGAGCTAACTCTAGTTCTAGAGGAGATTCTAGAGACAAGGGAGCTAAAGTTGAGGAACATCACTATGAGGGAGTACCTGGTGAACTGGAAGGATTTACCTATTGAGGATGCTATTTGGAAGGTGAATAGGTGCTCAAACATCTAAAACTAAAGTTGCTTGAGGGAAAGTAATCTTGGGCGGGGAGGACTGTAATGTCCCTAACCGCTTAGGAAGCATAATATGGGTTCCGTTAGCCTAATCAAGTTCCCGTAGGCTAAGGCGAGGAAAATTTTAATAAGAGAACATGATTTGCCTAGGAAAACATTATAAATTTTTAAGGGGGTAAAAAAGAGGACATATCCTAGGCTAATAAAAATCACTTTCATTTTATAAAGTGAAAAACTCCTAAAGTGACTTTATGAAATTAAATAGGTAAAATGGCGGCAAAAGTGGGCACTAAATTATAAAAAAGGGAAAAGTGAGGAGTTCATCCTCATTCTATCAATTACATTTTGAGAAAAATAGCTCTTGGAGAGCTTTTGGAGAGAAGCTTAGGGTCTAAGAAACCCTAGCTGCGATTGTTAGCTTTGGTGTTGAAACTATACAATTCATAATGTCTTCCATGTATCGTGCCTCAAGAAGTCCTTGGGGAGGCATATAGTCACCTCCACTAAGCTCCCTTTGTTAGACAAGGAAGGAGAGCTAACTCTGGTTCTAGAGGAGATTCTAGAGACAAGGGAGTGGAAGTTTAGGAACAGAACTGTGAGGGAGTACTTGGTGAACTAGAAGGATTTACCTATTGAGGATGCTATTTGGGAAGGTGAATAGGTGCTCAAACATCCAAAACTAAAGTTGCTTGAGGGCAAGTAATCTTGGGCGGGGAGGATTGTAATGTCCCAACTGCTTAGGAAGCCTAATCAAGTTCCCGTAGGCTAAGGCGGGGAAAATTTTAATAAGAGAACATGATTTACCTAGAAAACATTATAAATGCTTAAGGGGGTAAAAAAGAGGACATATCTTAGGCTAATGAAAAGTCACTTTCATTTTATAAAGTGAAAAACTCCTAAAGTGACTTTATGAAATTTTAAAGGTAAAATGGCGGCAAAAATGGCCACTAAATTATAAAAAGGGAAAAGTGAGGAGTTCCTCACTAAATCACTTGCATTTTGAGAAAAAGAGCTCCTAGAATTTTTTTGGAGAGAAGCTTAGGGTCTGATAAACCCTAACTGCCGTTGTTAGCTTTGGCGTTGAAACCAGTGTTTTAAAACTCCGACTCTGGTTCGGAAATGGCTGAGGTTCGGCTCCGACTCCGACTTCGACTTGGTATTGACTTGGCCGGTTTGATTTCAATGACACGTTCTTTGTAAAAAATACATTAAATATTTATTTTTTTTATAAAAAAACATAATTTTAAAGATTTTCATTCATGTTTCCAAACACAAAGCTTTAGAATATAGAGAGAAGACAACATATGATTAAAGTAGGCTCATGAATATATCCATTATATCAAAATGGCACCAGTGCACTGTCCAATACATACATGATATAGAGATCAAAACAAAAACACATAACCAAGGAGGCTCTAAATGGCCTCTACAACAAAAGTAAAATGTAAACACTAGTAACCAGTGCCACTGGCTACTGCTAGAGGAGCCAACATCATCTGGCTCAGACTCTGAATCAGAGTCAGAAAAGGAAACCCATGGCTCCTCCTCCTCATCATCTCCAATTGCAACTGTAGAAATGGTAGCACTAGCGGACTGTGCAGCAACTGCATGTTGAGATAGACGAGATATGCGCTTCCGTCATGGCTGAGTAGAGGAAGTGCCTGCAACTGGAGGACTTGGGGCTGAGCCTAAGGCTAGTACAAGTGGATCTGCAATCAACTGAACATTTTGTTCAAGTGATGCCTCCATCTGTAAATCCAAATCAAGATCCTCATCAAAATCAAACTCTATTGGATGACTCTCCACTACCCAATCTGATGTTGGATCAATATCTTCCAACACAACGGGATCTGAATCAGGGCTTTTGTTCAGCAATTAGTTGTGTTTGAACTGAAGGTTGTATTGGACATATACTAGATCATTTAACCGTTTTTGATCCAAACGATTTCTCTTCTTCGTGTGAATCCTCTCAAGGACAGATCAATTGCGTTCACACCCAACAACACTGCAAGTTTGTCTCAAAATACGAATTGCAAACTTCTGCAATTGAGGATAATGGCTACCAAAAGCCTCCCACCATTGTGCTGCAAAAAACATAGTAGTGTAAAGAGTTAGCTCAACAAACTATATCCAACAGTCAACTTTCAAATTATAAACAATTTAACAAAATAAGAATTTGAAAATTGAACTTTTTGTTTACCTGGCTCATCTGCTTCCCTTGCAATCTTTGCTAGGTTCTTGCCAAAGGTACCTGTGGCTTTGCTGAAACAAGTGACCTGTTGGTGTATCTCCAGCTGATCACTCTCCAATGGGATCATGTGATCAGTGCAGTCAATCAATCCATCTCTAAACTCCCCACCCAAAGCTCCTGCCTCCAGAGCTTTATAATGATACCTTGGGTTCAAAAAAAACCCAGTTGCATGTATAGGGCGATGGAGTTGATTGTTCCATCTTTCATTAATGATTGCCCAAATGGGCCCATACTTAGTCACTCTATCCTTGTATGCTGTCTTTATTTGCTCATTTGCTTGATCCATAGCCTCATAAATGAAGCCCATAGCCAATCCTTCCTCATCCACCAACCACAACACCTTAACCAGTGGCTCAACAACCTTCACAATTTCTGCTGCCTTTTTCCAAAATATTTCTTCATTAACTTTCTTTTTCAAATCTTTGCCATCCTATTTGTGAGACCACTGGCTTTGATTCCATTCATCACTGGAAAAGATCTTTTGCAAGTTTCTATGTTGGGAAAGCATAGATTGTGATGTCAAAAAATGAGTTGCAAATCTAGTGATGGTAGGCTTAATAATATCTCTGTCCCCTATGTGTCTCCTCATCACGTTCAAAATCCATGAATGATTGTAGATACATTTTGTCATGCTTTTGGCATGATCTATAGTGTTCTTGACCCAATCTAATTTGCCAATATCTTCAAGCATGAGGTCTATGCAATGTGCAGCACGTGGTCCAAAAGATGGTTTTGTGTTTTTCCTCTAACAATTTACTAGCAAGAACATAGAGACATTATCTGTGATGATTTGAACAACATTAGCCACCCCTACTCAACAACCTTATCCAATAGCTGAAACAACAATTGTCCATCTTTCACCCTATCAAATGCATCAACTGATTTTAGAAACATGGTTCCCTGTGGGCAAAAGATAAGAAAGTTTATGATGGTACGATTCCTTTGATCAGTCCATCCATTTGACATGATGGTACATCCTGTTTTTGCCCATGAGTTTTTGAAATCTTTCAAATACTCATCAATGGAGGAAATTTCTTTTCGCAAATGAGACCCCCTTAACTCATGCATAGTAGGGCCTTTGAAGCCTTTTCCAACAACGAATATGGCATCAAACATAGGCTCATAGTATGGTGAATGGGAAGCATTGAAGGGGATATCATCATCATGCAACCATCTAGCTATGTAATCACAAGCAGTCTCACTCAATTCTTTCTTCAAATGGTCATCTAAAGTGGGCTGCATATGACTTCTACTAGCTTGAGGACCATGTGCATCTGATGGAGAGGAGGGTGTGACAGTGAAATAACTTTTGATATTCATATCGCCCTTCTTTTTCATTTTACCCTTACCCTTTTTTTCTTGCATGGACTCCAAAGAGGGAGGAACATAGTGGAAGGGGTTGGATGCATCAGTACAAGGGATAGATAAAAAGCCCTCAAAATCAAAATGGGGGTTGGTAGTCATCATTTGTTGTATGCTCCTCTTCTTCCCAATTTCAGCCTCTATTTCTTTTTGCCTAACTTTTTCTTCTTGAAACTTCTCAAAGCTATTTAACAACTCCTTCCTAATCTCCCCAATTTGTGGTGATTCACATGGAGTAATTTGGTCTCTGGTATCTGCCAAGTGTTGTTTCAGCCTATGAATGCCCCCAAGACCCTCCTTAATTTTTCCATGGAAAAATTTGTAATGCTTTTGATTATCAATCATTTCAGCATATGCCCAAGCAACATCTTTCACTCTAGGAGCTATTTTTTGACTTGGAAATGAAAGGGAAAAAATCTGAAAATGAAAACAAAAAAAATAACATTGCTTCAATGTTCATTTCTTTTACAAAAAACACTCTTTTCAATTTCCAGATTTGCACAAAAAAATAAATAAGTAAAAACATATTTTAGAAGTGAAAAAAATACCTCTAGGCACAAACCAACTCCTCAATGCTGCTCCAATGGCTACCCAAGAAGCTCCTCACTGTTGCTCCAATGCTTGCCCAAGACTCCTCACTGTTTCTCCAAAAACAAACTCCACAACTCTTCACAAATTCCTCACAAATTCTCACACAAATGCAATGAGATAGCTGTGAGGAAATGAGAGGGGTTGGGTAGCTTTTATAGGGTTGGGAGAGGTAAATGGACCTCAAAATAACCCTAAGCCAAATTAGAATTGGCTGTGGGGTCCATTTCCCCCCCCAAAAAAAAATCTGCAAGTTGTCAATTTGCCACGGTGACCAAGCTGTCCAAGTTATTTCGGGCTCAGTTGAGTCGGTCGGGTTGTTACCGAGTCGGCCAATTCGGTCACTGGCTCGATAACAACCTAGCCAGCTGAACCGTTTCGGCCACTGAGCCGATCCGACCAGGCTATGGTTCGCCATTTCGGAGTCGGTTCGGCCGTTTCTTAAAACAGTGGTTGAAACTATACACCCTAGTTGGTTTAAAGAGTAGAATATCTTAGATTTCATCATTGCGCTACCAAGGAGAATTTTTTGTTGTTGAAGATGTTGGAGTTAAAAGGTGGTATTAATTGATTTTTTCTTCTAACATGAATTTTCTTATCTCATTTTGATAGGTTGAGAAATACCCATGAAGACACCAAGCTGCCAAGCCATTTGTGGGTTGAGTTGTTGAAAAAAAGAATGTCCAATGAGGCCGTGTTTTCTCTCTTAATGGTTGAGCCTCATTTTGCTTGAAGATCGAGTTTCTCTTGAGGAAAGAAGGACAAGTTTCATCATTAAAAAGGGCTGTGTTCTTCCATTTTTAGTTCTGGAACAAGTAGTTGTGTTTGCAAAGCCAAGATATTGTTGAAGAAAGGATGCATTAGTTACTGTTTATGGGTCGAACTTATCCCTTATTGCTGGCTGCATTACCTTGCTGAGAACCGAAGGTTTGTATAAACAAGTATGAGTTATTTTAGGTGTAAGCTAATTGTCATCTTGCCATACTTGTGGGCTAAGTTCTCTTCATTATTTGTTGGTTGGATTTCCCCTTTCTAGAGGCTGAAATTATTGTTTTAAGGAGCCAAGATTGGTCCCAATTGCTGGGCAAATATATTTCAATTGAGGTGAACATGAGTTTAACATCTATTGAAGGAGTTCTAGTAATGAAGTTATGATTGTAGCAAAATATTAATATCAGATAAAAAGAAAGGGGTCAAAGCCCTGAAGACATCACTGCTGAAATGACTTCTTGGGCTGAGCATTATAGTAGAGCTACATCACGTTGATTTACTCCAGGTTCCACTATTCCTATCATACTTTGTGTCATTGTGACAAGCTAATGTTGAGGTTGCCTATGCTTAGAAGTTAACATCTTATGCATTATTCGATATACATTTTCTGGGTTGTCTATTGTAGAGAAGCAATAAACTTTATGATTGTCTCTATTATATTAGTGTTGCCTTTTATTAATGAACTTAATGTAAATGACATGGTGTTATTTTGAGGCAAGTTTCATATTCTCTCCTATTGGTACTTTAACTCCATTTGAGTCCAGAATTAAGGAATACATCTACAGTAGTATACTTATGATATGTTTGACAAAATCCCTCACCGAAGAAAACAATTAAAACTCAAAAAACTAAAAGGGCATTTTGGAAATTTCCAAGTGGGAATTTTACACAAAGCTTGAGTATACAAGGTATTCATTTCTACATAAGCAAAACTGGCGAGCATGTCTTACGTGTTGGGTTGTCTATGGAGGAGCAGTTGGAGGCTCATGTTGAGTCCATGATGGAGGAGGATGTGCAACGATCCTTTGGGCTAGCCATTGATGAGGGGCAACATAAAGACCACACATTGGGATTTCAGCACAGTTCGTTTTAGAGGCACATTGACGGGATCTACAATGTTATTAGCCCAGCCTTACGCATTGGATTGAGGAAGGAAGAGTTGTCTAGACATACCCTAGGGGATAGCTAGGTTATCAGGATTGAGCGACATGAATTGAGTATGACACTGCATCAGCTTGGAGGGCTTGTTCCATCCATAGGGGATTGTACATTCGATCCCTCCTTTGTGATTGGATGGCGAGAGGTATTGTGCCGGTACCTGATGGAGCAGGATAGGCGGTTGGATACATCCATGGCCACATTTCAGCAGAGGCCATGGATTACTAGAGGGACTCGAGGGTCAGACTGTTGTTGGGATCCAAGTGGGATTTCCCATCACATCATAGAGCCAGTAGGTATTCCAGGGCAGATGGGGAGATTTAGCTCGCATCATGGAGGGCTTACTAGCAGAGTGGTGGATGCGTTGGCGCATGTGGGATGACATATGATATAGGGTGGCACGACAGTAGGTAGTGGTACCCAGGGGTGCACAGAGATATGCCACATAGTCCAGTGTTGTGCAGAGGGATGTGACTTGATACATACAGATGCAATTTAGACCCTAGCATCCAATGTTGTATAGAGGTATGGATTGATGAGCAATGGCCTGCAGAGGAGGATGGAGATACTTGGTTATTTGATGTAGCATGTTGGTTTGCATTGAGCAACTTACATCGCATCGAGTACACGTGGGGAGTGCCAGGTAAGTGACATAGGTAGGATACGAGATGATACAGGATGGTACAACAGTAGCACGGGGTATCCAGTGGTGTCCAAGGATAGACCGCAGGGTACAGTGCCAGCTCGAGCAGTACATGGATACTCGGTGGGATGCAGGGGCATATGGTGTTGCACAACGAGACCATGGAGGGTTGCCTCCAATGAGACTTATGGACAAAGACACCGGACATTCTTTTGGGTGTAGTTCACCTAGGATCGATAGGGACGCAGATGAGCGATACTCGATGGTATCCAAGGGGACTCACACGCCTGTCCCTCTTATACATCACTTACAGACACAGGCGATTTGACTATTGTCCTTTGACACTCTGGGTGTGAGCAGTGGGGGACAGGGAGCTCACTTGAGATATTGGGATGACACTCAATACATTAGGGGAGAGACTTCTCAACGGTGACATTGGGTTGGCGCACGAGTTGGTAGCCACAGGTTGAGGGATGAGGTGATCATCTACAGGGGTGGCATATTGTTCATCAGTGAGCCTATGCTTGGGGAGTTGGTCACGAGGGGGACATGCGTCACTAAATGGCATGTCAGGACCATGCATGAGCAGAGGATACTGTGTATGGCTGAGGGAACTTTCCAGTTTATGTCTGACCTCTAGACATTGTATTGGCACATTATCGAGAGGGCAGATGGCAGACTCAGTGGCGATGGTTGGCAGGAATAGGATGGGTCCGCATACACTGAGTCGATTGCAAGTATCAGATACCTATCTATTGGATGCCTTCAGGGGGTAGTTATTTGGCACATGTGGCTTCCAGCAGTCATCGGTACTATGCAGTGGCAAGCACAGGGTAGTTTAGCATGCATTAGATTAGTTCATGATATATGGGGCCTATATGTTGGTTGCATGCAGTGACTAGGGATGAGGAACATATAGATTCCAACCATTGTTAGAGCTATGTTGCAGTAGGTCTGGCTAGGGGATCTAGGGATTCAGTTGGTTGATAGGCCACTCCATCTCGTGAGGAGCAAGACCATAGCAGAGGTGATCTAGCTCACTTTGGGTTTGACACATGGAGTATCACTGAGGCCTCCATTGTTTGGCGAGGCAGGGTTCTTCAATTGCAGCTCAGGATCAAGACTAGTGATGGGTGGGTAGATATTGACATGATAGAGACATATGGACAGGATGAGCTTGCCTTTTGTTGATATTTTGCCTCCAGGTTTCAAGAGAGGAGGCTGCAGTGTGCACACGATGGGCAACCTATTCAAGTCAGAGTGGTGTAGCAACAACATGGTGGTGCTTTTATGAGACAAGCATGGGACCCAAGCATCGCAGTACTAGACAACTCAACGACCTTTAGGGATGAGTTGATTGCTATGGGGGGAGATCACTCAGATTTTCCATTGGGCTTCAATGACTCGCTGATGGCATGGGGGACTTCATCAGCATGGCAGGTTGGTCAGCAGGAGGATATTAGGAGGAGCTCATGTAGATGAGTCTTCGTGCCCACAGGGGTTGGGCTGCATCTTCAGGAGTTTACTATTGGTGTGCATGAGCTGGACTACTTGGTAGGACAACTTCATGGAGAGTTGGACAAAGTCCTACATTATCATGATGCTCTACTTATTGATAGTATGCAGAGGGCTTCTGGAGCTTATACCTGGTTGGACGGTGAGTGGAGCAAGGGGTGCTTCACATTGATAAGGATGCCTTGGAATCCTTGTATTGAGAGATTCCTTTGTGATCAGACATTGCAGAGATCGGGGCTGAATTAGTGGCACATTTGGGACCCTGGTATTATTGGTGATGATCGTGATGATTAGCAGGCAGAGGGGGAGCTTGTTTCAGTATTGCTTGAGGACAAGCAATTTTTGGTGGGAGGGTTGTAATATCCCCTATTTTGTGAGCATGGGAATTTTGCCTAATTTTGGTGATATTAGGTAAAGGGGAAAATATTATTTTGGAGAAAGGTGGCAAGTATTATTTTATTGGAGATTGGCGGCAAATTATTATTTTATTAAAATGGAGGCAAAAGTCACTTAGTGGAAAATGTCCGCCACCAATAAATAATAATTAAAAAAGGAGTCTAGAAGCATGGGGAGAAATTATAAAAGGAGGATGGACTCATTTGCTAATCATCTTTTGAATATTACATTTCACCTTTCATCTTCTCTTGGTGCTATTTAACACAAGAAGAAAAATGTTGTTTAGCACTAGGAATTCCAAGCGAAATTCCACCTCTACCTTCAGTGAACTTCGAGTATCACCCTAGGGGAGTAAGGAATCCATCTTAGGGCTTCTCTGGTAGCTACGTTGCATACTATTTCCAACTGGAGCATGCTTCTCTTAGGGTGCAAAAGGAAATTCGAAGGGGTTGAGAGAAGCTAGTCTACAGTAGAGTTTTGGCCAGAGAATTTGCACAGAATTATCCATAAGGAGGACAAGTTAATCCTTGGGGATTTGCAGGGCCGAGAGTGCTGCATTTTGGAAGACCAAATTTATCTATTCCAAGGTCTGCACAGGGGTTACCTAGCAACGTTTGTGCACTTGCAGAGATTCAGAATTTGGGGAGCATTTGAGCTGGGATCTGCCTGGTATTTGAGGGGGGAAATTTGTAGGATTTAGGCAAGATTTCTTGGGGCCAAATTCATCAATATCTAAATTGTAGGGTGTTTTTTGGCCAAATTGAGCAATTTACACTTGTTGGGGATCACCAAGGGTCGGTGTATTCAGCCCAAACCCTTTCTGGGTTTTTGTGAGAGGAGGCTAGGATTAATTTTACAGAATTTTCTGAGCACTTCTGAGGGCAGAACTCCTAGTTCCATTCAATAGTTAGCAACATAAATTTTTGGAGGAGGGCGCAATTTACTCCATGACCATTTCCACCACTTGGGTCCGTGAGATATTTCTGGGTTTTGTTGGAGCTGGTTTGGAGAGCCTAAATTTAATTTTGCAGAATTTTTGGACTAGATTTGATGGCCAAAATCTCAGTTCACCTACAACAGTAGTGGCAATAAATTTTTGAGCTAGTGCAGAATCATGGTGGGGAGCTCATCTGACATTCAGGTAGCTTGATCATCACTTGGGTTTGGATTTGCTTGTTGTAGCAAGCCCAAGTTCCGCTTTCATACTCATTTGTACTCTATTTGCTCGGAAATAAATAAAACGACAATGCATTTCCTCTTGTGTTGTGATTTCCTACGTATGTGTTGAATTTCCTAGTCGTTGTTATAGTGAATGTTTATGTTATTCACTTAATATTTCTGTTAGGAATATTACAAAAACCCTTCCCAATACCAACAATATGCATGCATTCTCTGCCCATTCACAGATTAAAAAAAAATAAAAAAAATTAAGTACAAATGCAGGTTGGTATATCCTAATGATTGGGTGCTAAATCAATATGGCATCCAATAAGATAAAAGATGAGAGACCATTGCCTTTAAACAATGCTCAAATAAAATTATGATGTCTGCAAATTAAGAAAATGATGCTTCGAGTTACAAGATAGGCAATGCTACAAGACAAATGTTAGTATTGAAATATGAGCAATACAAAGATTTGCAAGGTAAATGAAAGTTATATTTGTAATTTTAAGAAGAATGATCAAATAAGATAGAATTGATATCAATGAACAATGAGCAAGTAACTGAAATGACAAGTATAAGAGAAATACAATGTAATACTTGTATGTAAAATGAAATGCTCATTATTCAACTTTTGCAATGAACAAATGCAAGATGAGACTGAGGTGAATTGCAAGAAGGCTAGGATGAGGAGGTGCTTACTCTGCCATTAACGATACCCGCCTAGACTTCAAGACAACCCACGTGCCTTCGTTCCAACAAGTGCTCGACCAGAAGAGAACTGCGAGGTCATGTGTTTTAACTTTTTCTCTCCAAACTCAATTTATCAAATTTAATGAAAGTTAGGGAAGTATCCTAAAATTTCTATCAACCAAGCTTATGCTTGGAGGTAAATTTTAGAGAATGCAAAACTAGATCTAGATCTAAAATGCAAATTATATATGAAAGTTAATACTAGGCTTCAATGAGATACAATTAGAACAAGATGCCTCAAAAAAGTGAAATGTCTTAAGATTTATCAATATACCAATCCACTTATGATCAAGACCATAATAAGCACTTTGAGCACAAAATTAATGAGATTAGTTTAGAATAATCTAGGGCAGTTAGAGTTAATGTGACTCTTAGCTTGATAACTATTTGTGAGGTGTTTTTAGTTTTTCTTCTTAGCATAGTCATTACTTGTTATTATTAGAGTGTGTATTCTTAGTTTATCAAATAGCTACCAAAACAAAGAGACAATAACACATGATGTTGGCTTTTTGCCAGGGCCAAAACCTCTCCCTCTTGGAGAGGAAAACCCACTGTAATGTTGCTAACTTAAATAAATAGTGATATGCAAAGAAAAAAATGATTTACAACACATAAATTTTAAACAATCAACAAATGCTCATAAAAACTCCGGAAGTAAGAACCTACTGAGCCATTTTATTAATCAATGGAGCAAGTACAATAGTATGGAGGAATGAACCTGGGCTTGCCTCAATGGCAAGCGTGACAGAACCTAGGTGCTAATACAATGATCTCAAATGTTGGAAATCACTGCTCCTCTAATGCTCTGCGCTGCCCAGACAACTACATTTTTGCCTGGAAAGGGACTGCAAGAAACTCCACCTCTGATGCTCAAAAAATGTTGCCAATTTAACCCCATCTCCTTGACCAAAACCCACAAAAGCCCAGAAATGGTTTGGCCCAATTTTGACCTCCCAAAATCGACCCTCAAAGGCATTGTGCGATTCCCATCAATTCTGCAGTGTCTGCTGCAAAGATACACCTAGAAACCCCACTTTCGGTGCTCAGAAAATTCTGAAATTTTATATCTGGGTCCTTGTCAAAAACCCAGAAATGGTTTGGCCAGATTTTGACCTTCCAAATTCGCCCTCCAATAGGCCCTACGCCCTCCAAACTGCTCAAGGAATACGGCCTGCAAGGAACACCAACAAAATCCTCCTCCAAGCTCCAAAAATGCAGCAATCACCTCTCCAAATATTTCCCTTGACCTCCACGGTGAAGTTCAGCCTCAAATATTGATACTCTACCCTCCACGTGAGCACCCAGCTTTGCCTCTGCGCTGGCGCAAGAATTGCGAAAATCACCCTGCAAGGTAGAACACTTCTCCACCTCCAAAAGTCTTGTAAATGCCAATAATCCTTCGATGCCTCCTCTCTCGAAAATCTCCCACCCAAAATCCACTACAAGACACCACAAGCAAAATCAACCTCCTGTTCAGTGCGCCCTCCAGTGATACGCACCACCCAGAGATGAATGCAATTGCTGGAAATCACAATGAGATCCTCCTCTTGAAGAAATGAAGAAAAACCTTCCTAGGGTGGCACTCGAAGTCCCCCGAAGAAAGGGTGAGCTCTTTGCTTGAAGAACTCTTGCTAAACAACAAGCAACTCGAGCAACCAAAGAGAAATTTGATATGCCAAAGATAAGATGCACAAATGAGGAGAGTTACCTTCCTTATATAGATTTTGTGGAGCACTTTTCCCTCCATTGTTGGTCCCTCACTTAACCATTGATTTCCCCTCTATGCAAATCGAACTAGGGAATGCGTATTCTCCTAGTGTGGGTGGCCCCCACGTACAAATTAACTACATCAAAATAACTTCTACTAAGTCTAGCCTCCTAATAAAATCGAATGGGCCTCATCACCTCCAAAATCGGTCCCAAAATATAGAAATTAATCTTGTTCCAAAATAATTTAGGCAGTTGCTACCCGTATGAGCCCACACGAAACACCTGCGTGTTCCCCTTCTGCGTACTCCAGAAACACGCACTGGCTAAGACAAATGTTGAATGATATGATTGTGAAACTCCACCAACTCTCCTCCAAGGTAGTATGAATTTCCTTCCTAGGGTGGCACTCGAATTCCACCGAAGCAAGAGTTGAGATGTTTGCTCGGAGACACTCGTGTGCTAAACAATACAGTAACCCGGCTAAGCAGCTCGAGCAACTAAGGTTGAGTTCAATATGTCAAAGATAAGATGCACAAATGAGGAGAGTTGCCTTCCTTGTATAGATTTCGTGGAGCACTTTTCCCGCCATCGTGGGTCCCTCACTTAACCATCAATATCCCCTCCATGCAAATCGAACTAGAGAATGCATATTCTCCTAATGTGGGTGGCCCTGACGTACAAATTAACTACATCAAAATAACTTCTACTAAGTCTAGCCTCCTAATAAAATCGAATGGGCCCCATCACCTCCAAAATCAGCCCCAAAATATAGAAATTAATCTTGTTCCAAAATAATTTAGGAAGGGACATTACACTCGCACAAAATTCTTCTTCTAGAGATTCCAATTGACGAATACCAAGACCACAACCCTTGACCTGCTAGGCCACTCCAAGACCAAGACACCAAACCTCTTCTTGTTGTTGAGATCATCATTACTGTTGCAACATTGAAGCCATCTTTACTGCATCATTGAAATTGTCATTATTGTTGCAACACCAAGGCCATTACTTCTTCTCTATCGAGATCTTTATTAAGATTATGACCTTGAGGATCATGACTGAGATCATGATCACCATCATTCAGAATGCTTGCTGACAAAGAGTCTAACCTTATTATGTGTATGCCGAGTCTATGATTATGTTTCCTCCATGTATTGAGATCTTCGTCATCATATGTATGCTATGATTGTTTATTACGCCGAGACAGAGTATCACAGTTGAGTAACCACATCATAATGAATACATTGTGACCCATAGTTAAGCCAAGACTGTAATTGTGTTGAGAGAGAGATTATATCAGTGATCACATTTATGCATTTACTCAGAAATAATGCTGAGATTGTATGCCGTATCAGAGCGTGTGACTGTGAGATATATGCTTCACAGTTATACCGAGACTGAGTTACGATGGAGTCATTGACATCTTATTTATGTTGTCCATCCGAACTTGATACCTTCTGAGATTGTGAGGTCTTACTCACTGTAATTATCATTGAATAGTTCGAGATCTTGTAACTATACCCATGAAGAATCACAGAGAAAATCTAAGTTATCTTCTCTCACTTTTGCGCAAACCCTATTGGGTATATATAGTGGTTTGTCCTGTATGTAAGCTGACTTGTATTCATGAATAGATATGTCACCTTGATTGAACCAACATGATTGTTCTTCAATATACAATTTGAGGCCGACATAACTGCTCTTTCCATCGTTTTGTTTGCTGCTTTCTTCAAGAGGATTGTGCTCGTCTTTGGAGGACGTTTAGACTTTTCTATAGACTTGTATAGGCTCAAGAAGAACATGACATTGACTCTTTGACATCCTAAGGCTCTCAATGGGAACTACTAGTAAATAAACTTCTTGCTCATGAAGCCCATGTAGCAAGGAATAATAGATTCATTTTTACAAAAATCATAATTACAATGTCATGAAGACCTAACCTAGTTATACTTTCTTCAACACTCCCTCTTAGCTAGGGAGGTATTCATGATGGTACTTGGTCATTCTCAATCTGAGGAATTTATCATAAGAAGAATCAGATTGGTAACCCATCTGTATAATATCATAGTAACCAACATTGTTTCCACAGCAAGGCCTTGACTGACAACTTTGTCTCTTATTAGATTATAGCACAATGTTGGCGAGACCAATGACTATAGACACCTTCATCATTGTCTCTCAAGGTACATACCCACCCGGGTGTTCACTGAATATGACCTTCTAGGACTATTCTTATCTTGGGTTCCCAACCCTCAAAGAATATTGGTCCTCTTGCCTACTCTTGTCTTGGAGGCCCTACACATCCTCAAAGAGCATCAGATGCTAGATGATTACCCAATCCTCCATTCTTTCTTCCAAAGTGAAGAAAAGAATGTTGTGTCTATCTCTCCTTCTCAACTGGGGAAGAGATGCCCAGGTTTCCTCTGATCAAAAACTTGTCCAAGCTTCCTTTTAATCAGGAACTTGTCAGAGCTCCCTCTTAGCTAGGGACTCTTCTTATACATCAACAACTTCTTTTTCATGGGTCCTTTCAGCTGCTTGATCAACTTCTCTTCTTGATGCAATGGAATTTTGTTGAGCTTCTTTCTTGTAGGCCAACAACCATTGATCACTTTCCTTCTTAGTTCGTCATGCCCTTCCTTTCTTCATGGAAAGTGGTCTTCTTGATACATATCTGGAACCTTCATCATATGGCTATTTCTTCCTCATCATATTTCTTTTAGGAATTTCTTTCCACCACATGAATGCTAGTTGTACTTGTACTTACAACTCTTGTGCCAGTAGCTCTGCATGAATTTATCCACATATTATTCAAGAAATCAAAGCATAACATTAAATCAAATCGTACCTTTCGAGATGGCTCTTCATCATGACATCTTCCTGTAGGTATCAACATCTTTCATACATGTTGACACATCTCCCAAAGATATTCATTGTCAGGGGTCTTCATCTTTTCCATCAGAGTCTTCATATTTTTCCGGGAGATTTTATAGTCAAGTCTTCTTGATCATTTGGACGTTGATTGCCTTCATCAGGGTTGCATATCTCACTATCTCTTTCTTCCTCACGCATTCTGTTCCCAGGTGCTTTTAATCAGATTTTCTTAGTTGTGATCAACCACCTCATACTTCATATGAGGACATATTATGTTGATTTCATCTAGTGTGTTTTATGCCTTCTTGCATCCTTTCAGAGGAGGAGATGCCCTTTCTCTTGATCATGATTATCAAGATAGAAGTAATGATCCATGTTACCTGCAACCATGTGACATGACATTATAATATTAAACACAAGAATACATACTTTATTTTACCTTCAGGTCATTGAGCCTTCTTCCAGCAACTTCCTTGATTGAAAAGATCTTCAATCCCTTGATCTTCTTCATGTCATCACACCATTATCTCATGGTTTCCATAAGTTGGAGTTCTTGTTGAAACACTTGCTTCCTCTCTAGATTAGTGAATCCTTCGATGAGGATTCCATTAGAGAATTTTGAGGATCTTGTATATCCCCAACTGGTAGATGTTTCCTTTTTGACTTGATGTATGATGAGCCTTGTTCTAGATGACTCTTTCCTTCAATGTCCACTGATGTTCCCACTAGCTATATCCTTCTTGTTTTGTCTGTCATAGATTTTGTCCTTCATGATTCCCATGGTGATGTCACGAGCTCTTGTTTCTAATGCTTACATGATGCCGCGATGCATCTTATCATCAATGTCATATATTATAACATAAGCTTATGATAGGACCTTTTTGTGAGGTTACCATATTTACTAATAGGAGAGATTTGTTACTCCCTCTTTTCTTGGCCCTTTTCTTCAGGTTCCTCCATTTATTTGATGATATGAGCTTCCAAAATCTTTCTATAGCATTGAATCTTAGCTATACTTATTCTGTCTTGCTTCAGGACCAACCTTGCCTTCCCTTTTTGCACATTGTTGAGTTCTTTTAACCTTCAATATTTTTGCCATCAACTTGTCTTTCTTTATCTAGCATTGAGACCACAAATTGTTGAATGAGGTAACCTTCTTGTTCATGGACATTTGCCACCTTGCCTATCAGTTAGATTGATGGTGATTATCTTCCTTCTTAGATCTTGTCGATGGGATCTTATGATGATATCCTACATTCCTAGATACCCTTTTACTTTCATGAAGATCATATTTCACGTGACCTTCTTCATTGCACATTCAAAGAATGAGTTTATCTTATACATTTTCTTTGATGTCTCCAATATTGCTCTATGAGGGGATCTTATAAGTATCCCTTTTCATAAATTCAGAGGAGACCTTTTAATAACTTCAACTTCTTAGAGGACTATGACTATCCTCCTTCTTCAGGCAAGGAATCTTGATAACCCATCCAACCTATAGATGTTCTTGCAATCATGAAATCATTTAACCAAACTTGATTATAGAATTGAAAAGATACTTACCTGTCATGTGAAGATGAAATCTTCACCTAGATTGTGTTGATGAAGAAGATGTATGAGGGCTTCTTCTTGGATGATCTTCTTTTAAGTGAGAAAGCCTTTTAATAGAAAAAGTTTCTCCCTTTTGTTGAGGATGATTCGCTGCTTCCTCGGATGGTCTTCTTCTAGGGCAAGGAGATGATCCTTTGAAGATGTCCATGCCTTATTGCCTTCAATTTGTCTTCTTTTGTAGTTTAGATCAGGACTACTTCTAGGACTTGTACTTCTTTGAGATGATCTAGTCTTCGACTTTGAGATCCTTTGAGCTTCATTGCTTTGTAGGCAACTTTGATGAGGGTCTTGGTGGCCTGCCGATGATGACAGTGGAGACAAAAGATCTTGCTGTTGTAGACTGCTTCTTAATTGTTGTTGTAGATTGTTGTTGAAGACTAATCCTTCAACCTTGACAAAGCTCTTTAACTTTGCTTTGATTCCCTTCTTGAACACTGACCCTTGTATGTCTGTTTTGTTGCCCTTCCTTTTAGCACCTTAGCTCTGATACCATGTTGAAGAATCTAGGGCAGTTAGAGTTAATGTGATTCTTCTTAGCTTGATAACTATTTGTGAGGTGTTTTTATTTTTTCTTCTTAGCATAGTCTTTACTTGTTATTATTAGAGTGTGTCTTCTTAGTTCATCAAATAGCTACCAAAACAGAGAGACAAGAACACACGATGTTGGCTTTTTGCCAGGGCCAAAACCTCTCCCTCTTGGAGAGGAAAACCCGCACAAAATTCTTCTTATAGAGATTCCAATTGACGAATACCAAGACCACAACTCTTGACCTGCTAGGCCACTACAAGACCAAGACACCAATCCTCTTCTTGTTGTTGAGATCATCATTATTGTTGCAACACTAAAGCCATCTTTACTGCATCATCGAGATTGTCATTACTGTTGCAACACCAAGGCCATTACTTCTTCTCTATCGAGATCTTTATTAAGATTATGACCTTGAGGATCATGATTGAGAGCATGATCACCATCATTCAAAATGCTTGCTGACACAGAGTGTAACCTTATTACGTGTATGCCGAGTCTATGACTATGTTTCCTCCATGTATTGAGATCTTTGTCATCATAGGTATTCTGGGACTATTTATTACGCCGAGACAGAGTATCACAGTTGAGTAACCACATCATAACGAATACATTGTGACCCATAGTTAAGCCAGGATTGTAATTGTGCTGAGAGAGAGATTATATCAGTGATCACAGTTATACGTTTTCTTAGAAATAATGCCGAGATTGTATGCCGTGTCAGAGTGTGTGACTATGAGATATATGCTTCACAGTTATACCGAGATTGAGTTATGATGGAGTCATTGAGATCTTCTTTATGTTGTCCATCCGAAGAACTTGATACCTTCTGAGATTGCGAGGTCTTACTCACTGTAATTATCATTGAATAGTTCGAGATCCTGTAATTGTACCCACGTAGAATCACACAGAAAATCTGAGTTATCTTCTCTCACTTTTGCGTAGACCCTATTGGGTATATATAGTGGCCTGTCCTATATGTAATATGACTTGTATTCATGAATAGATAGGTCACCTTAATTGAGGCGACATGACTATTCTTCAATATACAATTTGAGGCCAACATAACTGTTCTTTCCATCGTTTTGTTTGCTTCTTTCTTCAAGAGGATTGTGCTTGTCTTTTGAGGGCGTTTGGACTTTTCTATAGACTTGTATAGGCTCAAGAAGAGCATGACATTGACTCTTTGACATCCTAAGGCTCTCAATGGGAGCTACTAGTAAATAAACTTCTTGCTCATGAAACCCATGTAGCAAGGAAAAATAAGTTCATTTTTACAAAAATCATAATTACAATGTCATGAAGACGAACCTAGTTACACTTTCTTCAAAAATTAGCTTATAACAATGATCAATGAAGCAAGTAAAAATTACTCAATGAAGCAATGCGAATTGGATGTGTAAAATAAAATCATTGGAGATACAAATTAGATCAAACTATGAAATGCAAATTAAATTTAAAAAAAGAATCTAATGAAATCGCCATATAGATAGATCAAGACAAAGGTAAGTGATTCAAAGGCTTTCATAAGATATGAGAACTAAATCTAACAATTAGATGTTATGAATTATTAAATGCAAAATGAACAAGTTAGTAATGAAATATAGTTACTAAGTTAGTAAGTTAGTGATCACACAAAGACCCTCCTACCAAAATAGGAGGTGGGATACCATGGGAATAAATCTCAAGCTCCCTCTAGGAAAAAAAAATATTTTATTAAAATTACAAAAGGAACCCCCTTATACAAATGTGAGGGTTTTGAAAAATCTCGAGGATTTACAAATGAAAATTTTAATATCCCTACTTATGATAGTTACGAGAGAAAATAATTTTACAAAGTTTAAAATGAGGGAAACAAACTATAACAATTTTACAAACTTTATAATGATGAAAATTTTCCCAAAAGGAAATTGACTTCCTCTAAAAAGAAATATTTTCCAATAAATTGACGTCTAAGCTCCAGAAGCAAATACGCAAGGGATGGAGGAAACTTTGTGGCTAGGAGGTGGAAGCTAAAAAAAAATAGTCGATTCTCACAAAATAAAGTTTCTTTCCTTCTAAAGGTTTCTCACTCAAATTTTATTTATGGAATTGCTTGCGGCTTCCACAAAATTAATTTTGACTTCAGAACATTTGAAAATGACCTTCACAATTTTTTCTTCTTGCTGCCAAGACCATGTGAGATTTGCAAGATAAAAGGAGAGAATCTTAATGCTCATGGCCAAAGAGGAAATGGCTCAAAAAATGTAGACGACTTCCAAGGATTTTGATCTTCATTTATTCCAAGGTTTCAAAGCAAAGATCCTAAGTAACCTGACACGGGGATTCGAGATTCGTAGGATACGGGGATTTGAGTGTCGGATTGGAACACATTGACCCCCTGGAACAGGACACGTAGGATTCGTTATATATTATTTTATTAATATATATAATAATAATAATAATAATAATAATAAAAATTAGATATTTCTTACACAAATTCTCATTAATGATACAAATTCATTGATTTCAAACATAGATCTTCATCTAGATGTTAGTTTTAGTTAGTAACATTATAGCATGCATAGTACATACAAAATTCAAATACATGTCACATAAGACAAGGGTTATGATTCATAAAATCGGGACACAATCGGGATTTGATCATGTCCCGTTAGGACACGTCGTGTCCCATTTTTGGATTCGAATTCCCATCGAATCGTGTCAGATTCGTGGGATTCGGACACGTGGCCTGTTTTGGACGAATCTGGTTTCAGAGAAAAGATCTCTTCAAATCTGCTTGAAAAACCCTAGCTGTGCTCAAAATTTGCGTAGAGACTAAAAGATAGAGGGGTTTTATTCATGAACCAAGGTATGGACAACCCTCATTAATTAAATTGATTTGCTAGAAACCCTAGCTGTCCAAGAGAAAAGAGGGTTTGAGGAAGGAGCAAGTATCTAGCTTTAGAAAAATTATTTAGTCTTTGATCCCCAAGCTTTCACCTGCAGGCTGCAACAAAAGAAAATATGAAGGTTTTCCAAGACAAACCCTTGGTTTTGTCTTCAAATTTGCAAGAAAATAGAGTAGAGAACAAGATACATATATAAGAGAAAATATATGTACAAAAGGGTTAGAAAATTATTTACAAAATATTTACAAAATTTATAGATCTACAAGCAATAGGCTCTAAATAGTATAGTTATTTAGTTAAAGCACATTAAAATGAGATAGAGAGATTTAGATAAATAATATTCACAAACAATGGTCACGTAACCCCTGTGAAAACTTCGTTAGATAAGTCTTTAGAAGTAATCACAGTAGGCTCTTCCACTTCTATTACTTGGGAGTTGGTTGGTTCAACCAAAAATGTCCCCTAATGCCTATGATTTGAAAATAGAATGATCTCTACACACTAAAGATGAAACTTGTTATATCGCAAGGAGTTAGATAACACAATGAAACAAAAGATTTAGGGATACCCACTAGATTGATTAATTCAAAATGCTTCTCTAAACTCAAATACTAATGCAAGATACCTGTGCAAATAGTAAATCCACAAATTGGCTAGTGAAATAACAAAGATTTGAATCAAAACTAGTAGAGCATTATGAACAAAATTCAGATTTTTTAACCATAGAAGATAGAAAAGGAACACCACCATGAATTAACCCCCAAAGACTTCTT
Organism: Pinus taeda; assembly: GCA_000404065.3. NCBI lineage: Eukaryota > Viridiplantae > Streptophyta > Pinopsida > Pinales > Pinaceae > Pinus > Pinus taeda. Next base: position 90,402 of record APFE031512190.1, on the reverse strand, counting down.
TATTATTCAAAAAAAAATTATGGAGTACAGAGCTTCACTTAGCCAGTAGCTTGAATACAATGATACAATGAGGAGCTTAGAGCTTCCTTAAATAGAAAATATGAGAGATCTAGATCCCTCTCCAAGTGAACATAGCTAGGTCCCAAGAGTTGCACATCTTTGACTTGATCCCACAAGAAAAACGACTAGTTCCTTCCAAAAAATCATATCTCTTGATTGCCTGTGCAGATCTCTAAGATGGAGTTCGATTTGCCTTGAAGAATGAGCTGGATTGACCAAAATTCTGATCCTGGACGACAAAAATAATTTCTTGAATTTTCTCCTCGAAAATTTCTCATTCAACTTGAACAACTTGGACCATTCCTTTAAAAAATTTGATTTTTTCTTGGGCCATTAGTTGTTGAAGAGGACCAATGAACTTTTCTTGGGATTTTTGTCTCTTGATTTGTTTCTTGGGAATGTCCACATCATTTTTAAAAATATTTCACTTGGAGATAATTTTTATTTTTCTCTCATTTTAATTTTCTGGCTAGTTATTTTCCATTTTTTGCCAAAAATTAGAAAATATGATTTTTGAGGGGTAAATACATATTTTTCCACCCTCAAAGTGTGTCTACATAGAAAGTTGAGGTGTTGAGGTCTAATTTTGAGTACTCATACCCCCTACAACTTCTATAGACATCACTTTTTACATTTTACATCAAACATTACATAAAAATCCTGTTCACAGGGGGGATTCTGACAATGAAAAACTGACCCTTAGACACAACCAAATTTTGCGAAACTTTAGGCATGGTCTAGTATGACATTTTATATCGACTCTATATACTGGGACTCACCTAAGACCTTACCATCAAGCCTCACTCTAGCTTTGGGGTATATTTGGGAGAAAAACTTAACCAATCATTTAGTGTTGATAAACACATATTATTAGCTAAGGAAAAAAAACTGAGTGAAAACTCTCTAGCAAAAATCTTAAGCTTCCTAGGTGCGTTACATGGCTTTATATTCGTCATCCTAGAATCACTTTTACGTCATCCCGCAGGATTGCAGAATTTGGAATACAAGATGATGACCAAAAGCTGAATGATGATGATGAATTCTGAAAATTCTGACTTTCTGACCATGATGGAATGCTCAAAAATATACTCTGCTCATGGGGTAGTTGACTAATGCTCAAATGCACCTTTGAGTGGTCAACAGGGCCATGGAATTTAAATGGAAAGAAATCTGCAAATTCGGAGATGTAACATTGCAAACCCTATCTTAATATGTTGCATGCAAACTAGCAAGAAGATTGATTTAAAGAGGGACAGATTTAAACTTTAAAGAAAGAAAAAATTTGAAAACAGGGACAGATTTCAGATTTGCAATTTAAAGAGAGAAAAAAGATAACTGGGCTTCAAGATGGGCTGTAGTCTCCTCACTATGATGTCAAATCCATTGCAAACAACTCAAGACAATTGCCAAACCAGCTCCAAGCTCAAACCTTGCAGCTGCTGTTCAAGATTTCAGCATTGCTCCAAAACTCAAAATGCTCACAAATGCTCAATGAGAGACGTATGAGGCAAATTGAGGGGTCATAGAAGGCGTGGCGTCTCTTTATAGCATTTTTCTAGCGTTTAGAGGTTAGGTCTTTGTTTAAAAAAAAAAATTAAAATTCCAAGGTGGAGGATGTGCGGGGGTTCCTGGATCTACTCAGCCAAGTAGCGCCAGTTTGGTACTGAACTGGCCAAGTTGTGCTGTGACTAGGTCACTTCAAACTGATTTGAAGGCTGAGTTAGTTCAGCTAGCAATCAGCTGGGTCAAGGTGACCGAGTCTGAGTCAAATTTGACTGATTTTCAAAACTATGGTTGTCATTGCCTTTTATAATGAACAATGTTTCATTTTGGACAAAGTAATGTGAGGTTTCGAGTCTCGACCCTCTTATGTCTGATTGTTATGTTAGCGTACCATATAATAAACCCAATTTTTGCTAGACAAACATAATCTCACATTCAAGATAAATGCTTAAGTATGACACCTCTAACCTTCCAAGGAAATTCTGTTATTTAAATCAATGAACTAAGGATAATTTGTGGCATGCATAGTAGACCTTTTGTCTTACATTGTCATGCACTTGCCCTTTTTGAATTATACTCCCATGACTCCATTTGCCCAAGGTGTGATTAGGCACTTGGTCTAGGAGTTTTTAATTTCTACTTTCATATTCCTTTCCCACTCCACTCATTTATTCCACTTCTACTACAACCATTTGCTTTACTTAGGCTAACTCTTCACAAAATCATCTTAAACCTCCGCTCCGTAGACTCAACAATCTGATTTTTGTGAAATCTCCCATTCTATTGGAGAAGAGACAACCTAAAGAGGAAGAAATAGATACTATGGTGACAATGGGTAGCCTTCCTAAGTTGCACAAATCATCCCCTTAATGCTTGTGACTTTAGGTCATATGTGGGTGCTAGATATTGTTGTAACAATGGGGGAGTCAGTTGCTTGATTAGGAGAGGTACCTACCTAGGAGTAGTGTTAGGCACTTGGGAGGAGGGCACTTAGCCTTAAGAGCATGGGACCATGTAACATACACCTTGGATGTTGATCATTTGACTTGAGGATGCTTGGGTTGATGAGCATACCTCATGGATGTTGGTTGTGTATCCATACACAAATGTTTAGGAGAAGCTTTGGAGTACAGTAACCACATTGGCACATGTGTTGAGGAGTGTTGGACTTAAGAGGACATGTGGCATACAACTATAGGAAGAACACCTTGGATGAGGACACCTGGATAACAAACCACCATGGGAGAGAGAGCATTGGAATAAAAACTTGTTGAAGAGTGCACCATCTTGGAGGGGTGTTGAACCGAAGGAGGATCATGCTTGGAGGATGTGTCATCTTGGGGTTTGGATAAATCCTAGTGTGAGCATAGTATAGAATGTTCCATCTGGGGTTGCTATGTTGGTGACTTATATGGACATACATCCTCGATTTATGTTAGCCTCCATCTCCCATTCTATATAGAGGAGGGATGGAATTTTTGCAATAACACACTATTGCAATATTGCTTATTCTAGCTTTGTGATTATCTCGGAGAAGTCTTATAGGGAGTAAGACTTAGGGTTTGTGATGTAAATCTTAGGAGAAGACATGAAGAAGAGAGAAAGAGAGCTTGTATGTTCTTGGAGAGGTTACTATTGTAAGACACATGAGGATGCTAGGGCTTGTGCAATGCAAGTAAACTCTAGAGAAGAAAATGACAATAGAGGAGTTGATAGTTTGCCTTGTAAACACCTAGGGTTCCAATCCTAGAGAAGACTTGGAAGGACAAACCCTAATGCCATGTGTAATGCATGGAGCCTAAGGCAAGATCATGGAGAGCCTAGCTTTGATGAGTCTTGAGATTTGTTTGATACCTTGCTTTGAAGAAGACTTGCATATTGCACTCTTCATGCTCTATGGAGGTCTTGGTGCTTGTGTTGATGCAAGAGTTGAAGCACTAGGGTTTGGAGGAGTCAAACCTTAGGATCGATATGTAGACTTGGAGTCTAGCTTTAGTGGTGTCTTGTAAGACATGTTGTTGAAGTTGGCAACTAGGGCCAACTTCCACCTTAGGACAGATCATATGATGGAGATGATTATTGCATTGGATTCCTCTTTTCGAGAGGTATAATTTTGATTTAAAGATCATCTCATTCCAACAAGCAGAAACGGAATTCTGAATTTATTCTTTCTCATGGACAAATTGTCAAGGTTGGCCTTAGTCAAATGTAGGCTCATGAAGCCCAATGGATGTGTCTCCTCACCCTCAACGAAGTGTATAAATAGAAGTGACCCTTCTCTCATTTGGACATCACTCATCTCATGACATCTTCTTCTCTCTCCTCTCTTGATTGGTTCGTACAACTTGGAGGCTCTCTACTTCGCACGTGTGGAAGAGGACGAAATTCTAGATTGATTTTGGAGGCTGAAAATTTCAAAGATTAGGGCATGCGTTGACTTGGAGTATTTGACCAGCGTTGACTTCGGTTTTGTGGGCAAAATTTCGATTTCTGAAGGTTGCATTCTTTGGCACACTTTTCGAGGTGTTCGGGGACTATTTGACCGTGTTGTCTGATGTGTGGGATTTTTGTTTTAATTGTAGAAATAAAAATAGACTTTGATTGGGTTGACCGAGCTGATTTTGGGTTGACTTTGACTCCCTTGGTTGAACACATTCTTTTGTTGTTGATTGAGCTTCTTGGAGGACCTTTTGGGGCATCTTTGACCACTGTTGAATTTCTGGTTAGGGCTGCATTGGCTGTTGATTTGGCAGTTCTGTTTTTGGCATGTATATTTGATATTTGTACTCTCTCTCTGCTGAACTATTGAAGAATTATAAGAAAATTTGTTCAAAGGGTTTCCCCACATGGGAGTTTGTCCCTAACAACCGTCACATCTTGTGTCCTCTTGTCTTGGCTTGTCTTTTGCACATGTTTTTATGTTCTATCTGCATTTACTGTCAATGTGTTTAAGTTAATGTGATTGCTACCAGATATAATTGGAAATTGTCATTGGGTTGTGAAAGGAACCTTGAATTAATTGTGCTAAAGCATAGAACATACCATTGTTATCTAAAATTAACATGGTATCAAAGTTCAGGTGGAGACAAAGCCCAAGCAAGAGTGAAGCAAAGCAATCACTAGGGGAAGTTGTTGGACAAGGAGTTGGAACTAGTCCCAATGACGACTACATCTTTCTTCAAATCCGAGGAGAGACTTAAGGACAAATCCGTCTATCATGCATGGAAGATGACTCTAGATTTGACATTGGAAGAAAATGATGCCATGGACTATGTCAAAGGAAGAAAAGCAGAGCCTCCTTCAAATGCATCAACTGTTGTACAAACAAAGTACAAGAAAGGTGAGGTTAAAGCTATAAGAAGATTATCGTTGATTCTATTCATAAGCCTTTGATTGCCTATATTTTTGATTTGGAAACATCTAAGGAGATGTATGAAAAGCTGGTTGGGATGTTCAAAGTAAATAATGCAAATCAAATTCCTTCTCAAGAACAAGTTGAAAGATATCAAGATGGATAGAGGAGAATCCATCCAATCCTACTTCATGAGGATTATTGAGATCAAGAATGATCTCCTATCTATTGGTGAAATCACTGGTAACAGAGAACTCTCTCTTATTGCGCTTGGGGGCCTTACAAGAGATTGGGATGTGTTCAACACTACCATCCTCAACAATGACAAGATTACGAGATTTGATCAATTATTGGCTAGGTGCACTCAAGAAGAAATAAGGATGATGGGAAGAGACAAACCCTCAAATGGAAACAATCCTATCGCCTTCTCCGCTCATTCTAAGAGAAGGAACAATGCTGGTCCAAGAAATCAAGGACAAGGGTTCAAGCCGGGATTCAAAGGAAGAAAATGAAGGTGTTTCAATTGCAAAAAGTTTGGTCACTTCGCTAGAGAGTGTCCTTACAAGAAGGATACTCCAAGAGATGATGACAACAATAAAAACAACTTAAGGGCAATGGCAATCAAAGGAACAACAAGTTCAACAACAAAGGAAAGAGGAATGCTCTCGATGCTCGAAATGGAAATGGCCGTCCTCCCAAGAAGTCGAGAAACTCCAGGTATGAAGAAGTTAATGTTGTAATGCAAAAATAATTTTATCTTATTTTTGCCCTCTCCACCGCCTCTCCTCTGGATACGTTCGACCATTGGTTGATTGATAGTGGTGCCTTAAGGCACTTCACTGGGTACAAGGAAGCTTTCTCTAACTTGGTTGAAAAGATGACGAATATGGAGATTATACTTGGTGATGATGCCACTTATCCCATGAAAGGAATTGGGACTATTACTCTTCACTTAAATCAATGTCAAACCCTCCACTTACAAGAAGTGCTATATGTACCTAATCTGAAAAAGAACTTGGTCTCTATTTCTGTGATGGAAGACAAAGGTTTTAAGGTGACATTCATTGATGGGAAGGTTTGAGTTTGGCAAAGGAACCCAAGAGATGCATTCACTCTTGGATTCAAGGTTGAAGGTCTTTATCAAGTTGGAGGAAGTATGTTGGGAGCAATGACTTGTGACACTTCTCTTCAATCCGAACTATGGCACCAAAGATTTTCTCACCTCCATTTCAAAGCCTTACTTGATGTAAGGAAGGTGGTCACAAGTATGCCCAAATTCAATTTAAATCATGAAGGTGTTTGTCAGGGATGTGAAGCTGGAAAACATACAAGGGGAACATTCCCCTCAAGTGAAACTCAAACCACCGATATTCTTCAATTGGTCCATTTTGATTTATCAGGTATGTTGCTTGTGACATCTTTGGGTGGATGTTTGTACTTATGCTATTTTTGTGGATGAATTCTCTTGCAAAACATGGATCTATTTCTTAAAGAAGAAGGATGAAGTATTCAAATGGTTCCGCTTTTTCAAAGCCATGGGCAAGAATCAAACAGGAAGGAAGATCAAAATATTGAGGACCGATAATGGGACCGAATATGAGTAAAATGAATTCAAAGACTATTGTAGAGAAGCTGGCATTAAGATGGAGATCGCTACTGCATATACTCTTGAACAAAATGGTGTTGCCGAAAGGAAGAATCGTACTATCATAGAAGCCAACCATGTTATGCTTCATGATCAAGGTATTTCGAAGTTCTTATGGGGAGAAGCTGCCAACACCGCTGTGTATGTCCAAAACCGATGCCCACATCAAGCTTTGGACTTCAAGACTCCTAAAGAAGTTTTAACTGGTAAGAAACCTGATGTTTCTCATTTTAGGATTTTTGGTTGTCCCGTATATTTTCATGTGCTGAAAGAGAAAAGAAATAAACTAGATGCATCTGGGAAGAAAGGAACGTTTGTGGGCTACATTGAAACTTCGAAGGCATATAGAATCTATGTGCTTGGTCAAAGGGAAGTGGAATTAAGTCATGGTGTCACTTTCGGTGAAGATTTTTCTCTTAGAAAGATTCAAGATCTTCCTATCCCTAGGAAGGACAATGATGATGCTGATGCAGATAAGCAGGATGAACCTTCGTTTGATGAATTGATGCCTGATGGATCCACCTCCTAGTGGTCCCTCTACTTCAAGAAAAAGGCCTTTGTGGCTCAAAGATACTCTTGAAGATGTTGAGAAATTGCACCGAGGGGGACATTTCATGAAAGCAAGAAGCCGAATAGGTACCAAGGGTACTTAGCTGCCGTGAATACCATTGTACAATCTGAGCCTTGCACATTCAAAGAAGTCGTGAAGTAATAAGTTTGGAAGGATGTGATGAACGAGGAGTATGAGTTGATCATGAAGAATGATGTATGGGATGTGTGGTTCCTAGACCCAATGACAAGTCAATGGTCATTTCGAAATGGCTCTACAAGATCAAACATGGAGCTGATGGAAGTGTTGAGAAATTCAAGGCCAGATTTGTAGCTCGAGGCTTCTCTCAAAAGGAATGAGTAGACTACGATGAGATATTTGCATTGGTTGCCCAATATACCACCATTTGTTCGATCATAGCCCTTGCTATCTCGCAAGGATGGAACCTACACCAGATGGATGTCAAAACTACCTTTTTGCATTGTACGCTTAAGGAGGAAGTCTATGTGGAACAACCTGAGGGGTTGGAGGTTCAAGATCGTGAGACACATGTATGCAAGTTGAAGAAAACCCTCTATGGGTTGAAGCAAGCCCCTAGAGCTTGGTATGAGAGGATTGATAACTATCTTATGAATTTGGGATTTACAAGGAGTGATGTTGACTCGAACCTATACTTCAAGGTTGAAAAGGACAAACCTCTCATTCTAGTCCTTTATCTGCATGATCTCTTTCTGACAGATGATGACCCTCTTATTCATCAATGCAAGAGGGAGTTGGCTTCTGAATTCGAGATGAAGGACTTATGACTGATGCATTATTTCCTAGCGTTGGAGGTTTGGCAAAAACCAGGTGAGATTTTCCTTTCTCAAGGAAAATACATTGTGAAGCTACTTGAGAGATGTGGGATGGTGGACTGCAAGTCAACGACTACTCCGATGGAACTCAACTTTAAGAAGCTATGTGGAAGTGCTGCTGGGCTCGGATTGGCGAACCCTATTGAGTATCGTCAACTTGTGGGGGCCCTGATGTTCTTGGTCAACTCCCATCTTGACATATGCTTCGCTATGAATACTTTGATTCAATATATGGTCGAGCCTCATCACATTCATTGGATTGCTACTAAGAATCTCTTGAGATATCTCCAAGGCACTATGGATTGAGATACACTGCCGGGAGTTTGAGGCTACATGGATATACAGATGCTGACTAGGCTGGCAGTGTGGTGGATCGTAAGAGCACATCTAGGTGTTGCTTCTCTTTGGGGTTTGCTTCAATATCTTGGATGAGTAGGAAGTAGAAATCGGTTGCATTAAGCACCATCGAGGTCGAACACATTGCTGTGAGTATGGCTTGTTGTGAAGCAGTTTGGTTGAGGAAGCTCTTCAGTGAGCTTTTTGAGCATGTGCTGGATACCACTGTGATCTTTTGCGACAACCAGAGTGGATTCACTTATCAGAGAATCCCATGTTCCACGACCGTTGCAAGCACATTAATATCAGGTACCACTTTGTCAGGGTTATGGTACAACGGGTAGCAATAAGGCTCCAATACATCAAGACAAATGAGCAGGTCCTAGACATTCTCACAAAACCTTTGGGGAAGGTCAAATTATTAACCTTCCGGGAGACTTGGATTCGTGGAACGACCCTCCTATGAGGGCCCCGCATGAGTTGAACACAGAGCTTTAAGAGCTCCTGGGGGATTGGGGTACTCTCCGTAGTGGTGCGCTGGGATGGGGTAAGTGGTTCACCTTCCCCTAGTGGTGTGTTGGGATGCGGTGAGTGGTTCACCTTCCCCTAGTGGTGCGCTGGATACAGGGTGAGTTGTTCACCTTCCCTTGTGATACCCCATTATGGTTGACATGTGTGTAGGGTGAGTGGTTCACCTTCCCCTACGATTGACATATGCATAGGATGAGTGGTTCACCTTCTCCTATGGCATATGAACAGGTTGAGTGGTTCACCTTCTCCTGCCAATGCCCACACACACATCCTACCCATAGAGTCCAGGACTCATGGGAAGTACCTCTCATATGGCCAATGAGTTTGGAAAAGATGGTTAGGGACCATATCACTATTGATGGACGCATCGTGTACTGCCGTACTCCCTATGACTAGAATGCATAGTGTTCAACAACTTGATCTGGGATCAAGAACTGACTTTAGTCAGTGGAGAGTGGTATGATCTTATGACTCACTCTCGATCACTTCTTCTTCATTATTACTTCATGGTTCAATAGAGCAAAGCAGTGATGATACATGGATAGTACATGATGATAGGATGACATGATGGATTGACAGGTGGAATTCTCCCTAGTTGAGAGGGAGTGTTAAAATTGGCAACTAGGGCTAACTTCCTCCTTATGACAACTCATATGATGGAGATGATTATTGCATTGGATTCCTCTTTTCGAGAGGTACAATTTTGATATAAAGATAATCTCATTTTGACAAGTAGAAATGGAATTTTGAATTTATTCTTTCTCATGGACAAATTGTGAAGTCGAATTTAGTCAAATGTAGGCTCATGAAGCCCAATGGATGTGTCTCCTCACCCTCAACGATGTGTATAAATAGAGGTGATCCTTCTCTCATTGGACATCACTCATCTCATCACATCTTCTTCTCTCTCGTCTCTTGATTGGTTCGTATGACTTGGAGGCCCTCTACTACGCATGTGTGTGGAAGAGGACGAAATTCTGGATTGATTTTGGAGGCCGAAAATTTCAAAGATTAGGGCATGCGTTGACCAACGTTGACTTTGTTGAAGTTTCTAAGTTTAACAGTTAGAAACCCTCCATGTACTTTCTGATTTATTCCTTCCTACTTGTTCTAATTAATTAACAAGTTATTTACCATGTAAATACTAAAAATAAACACAAGTACATGTTCAACACATTACGGATCATCAACTGAAGGAAACAGAAACAAGCGCACAAATGACACTGTGATTTTTGGACTAATGTCCCTGGAAAAACCAATGCTGGAAAACTGGTGTAGCTCTCTGAGGGTTTGATTTATTAAGTAGTTTCAGAATACAATTTGGGTGCCAAATCCGGCTCACCCAACAGTGAAAAATATCGCCAGTAGTACCTCTCCTTCGGAGACATATGCTCTGGCTAAAACCTCGGATAAACACTCCGACAACTCCTCAGCTCCAATCTGCCCCACCAAAAACCCTAGCGTTAGCCTCTAGGGACAATGTTAGCCTCTTTTGCCCTCTGCATTAGCTTTTCTAGCAGTTCCTGGCAGTTTTAGCTGTTCTTGGCAGTTTCGACAGTTCCGATTGTTCTCGGTAGTTGCCACTGTTCCCGGCAGTTCCGACAGTAACCGGTAGTTCCTGCTTTTCTCGGCAGTTCTGGCTTCTGCCCTCTGCATCAGCTTTCCCGATAGTTTCGGCAGTTCCCGGCAATTCCGGCTGTTCCTGGCAGCTTCAGCTTCTGCCCTCTACGCCAGCTTTCTCGACAGTTCCGGTTGTTCTAAGTAGTTCTGACTTTTGCTCTCTGCGTCAGCTTTCCTGGTTGTTCCAATAGTTCCCAACAGTTTTGGCTGTTCCCAGCAGTTCCAGCTTTTGCCCTCTACGTCAGCGTTCTCGACTGTTCCAGTAGTTCCTAGCAGTTCCAACTGTTCTCGACAGTTCCGGCTTTTGCGCTCTGCGTCATCTTTCCTAGTTGCTGCGGTGATCCTCCGACACTATCTCTTCCTCTCTGCTTCTGTATTCACTGCCCCTCAGCTGCAACTCCAGATCACTCTCTCAAATTTCTCAACAAACCCAACCCCAGAAAGTCAAAATCTTGATCTCTTAGTGTGTTCTCCAAGTGACCCTCAAGCCTCTTATGCTTTTCTCGTTGACAAATCAATGACCGAGATTAAGTCCCTAATAAACGTTCGAGATTAAATCCCTAATCAACGGCTAAGATTAGATTTGGCTTGATCCATGACTTTTCGACCATTCTAACACAATTTTATATTAATTCACATTAATATTTTAATTTCCCTAAGTTTAGACTTAGGGACTCCATTATAAATAAAAATAATTTTAATATCTCCCAAACTCTTTAGAATCTGCCCAAACCCTTTCTGGGTATTGGAGATCTCATGTGCTTTAGCCCCTCCACCAAAATTTGTGGCTAGGGCACATCCAATGCTACCCCAAATCAACACTCCCTCTTAGTGAGGACTGTGCTCTATTAATACTCCTTACTGAGTATTACTTTGATCATCCGGCATCAGTCCCTGATGCTAGGCCTGCTGCCCATCATCTGTATTGCAGCATCTCGTACTGCCACCCAAGGCTCTGCCACTGTCACTGCTGCATTTGTACGACAATTCCCTCTGCATCCGTGCTGTTGCCCATGGCCCTGCCATTGCCACTGCTGTCTGCATTGCATCCCCTCTCATCATCCTGCATCGTGCTGTCCATAGCACCGCCACTGCTAACTGCTGCACTGCAACTCAGTTACTGAGAAGTAAGTAACTAATCTCGCAACTCTGACATCTCTGTCAGGCTAGAGGCACTCCCGATGCTGAAGCTCTCTTTGTCGCTGACAAGTGCTCCCTCTTTGACCCCTGTGTTGGTGCAACAACTCCCTGCATCTATCACCGTTGCACATCTCTCTATGCCATCCTGCACTGGTGCAACACTCCCGTGCCTCTCGCACTGTTGCAATCTGCTAGCCTCGTGCTGTCTTGGGAATCCTGCATTTTAGCTCTCTGCCGCTCCATCCTCATTTATCTCTACCGACATTCGCCAGTCCTGCTACTCCTCTTTGGGGCTCCCGTAACGAGGTATAATCCAAGAGGTTGGGTACCTCGAGGATCTTGCCCTTCATCTTCTGTAGTCCTCTTGACTACAGCTTGATGTCGCCCCACTTTCACTCAAGTGGTGTGTGCACTCATGGCACAGTCATCTTCTGTCTCCACTTCCTTCTCTGCCCTTGCTGGCGTTGCCTTGGTCTTGGAAGCCTCTCCCTTGCTCTTCTTCCTCGTACATTGGGTCGCATAATGACCCAACTCCCCACAGTGGAAGCATTTGACTTTTGAGAGGTCCTTCTTCTTCCGCTTTTCTTACTTACCCTCAGATGCTAGGGCGACATCCACCTCCTCCTCCTTCTTGATTCTGATCCCCTTGTTGCTACTTCCCGTCTTGGTCACCCTCCTGATTTCTTCTTGGCGAAGAGCCACCCACATTTCCTCCCAATCTGGAAGGGTCGTCCCGCTCAGTTTGCTCTAGAAAAACACCTCCCAGTCTTTTGAGACTGCATTCAGAGCTGTTCTCACCATCAACTCTAGATTTGGTGTGGCCCTTATGGAAGTCAACTGATCTCGGATCTGCTTCAATCAATCGAGGAAGGTGTCGATCTATTCTCCCTTTTGCATCTGGTATGACCGCAACTGATTTTCTAGGAGCATCTTCCTCTGCACGAAAGTATGCTAATACAACTTGGTCAGGGCCTCCCACATCTCTTGTGCTGTATTCTTCTCGGTAATATGTGGTACTATATGATCCTTGACCCCGTCAAGAATGATACTCTTGGCCCTCGCCATTGCTTCCTCATACTTGTCATTGTTAGCTGGGTCAACTGGGACCGCTATCGTCTTCAAGGCAAAGTGCTTGACACGATTTCTGTCAAGTACGGATAAGATTTTGGCCTTCCAGACTACGAAATTTGAGGCTCTGTCCAGTCTGTCCTAGTCTCTTACTTCGTGTAGTTCCATTCCGCTGCTCTTCTACTTCCCTCCTAGAAGTTCTCGATGTGACTCCCTTTGAGCATCGATTTCCCTCATGGAAATCCTTCTGTCGATGTCGAGATGCCCCCTACTCTGATCGTTTGTGCAATCGCACCACTGATCTGGATTTCTCGGCTAGAAACCCTCGGAAGCAACTCCCTCCTCCTTGGCCTTGGCCTGTTAGGTACTGTTCTGACAACAATACCCCATCAGCTCCACTATGCAACTTATCCACAGCCTCCTAAACCCCAGCAACCTGAAGGTGAGAGCTCCTAGGCTTTGTGCAGTCTCAACACCGGCAAACTAGCTCCCTAAGCCAACTGTGTTAGCCCTCTTGGCCACTGCGTGGCTTTGCGTGAGCCTATCTTTGCCTCCCTCAGCCTTTGTGCAGCCTCTTCTTGGCCTGAACTTGATGATGCAGGCACTGCGTCACCCCTTGCTGTTTTGCTGCTAGGAACAACTTCTGCTCAGCTGATGTCCTCAGTTCTCCTGTGATTTGCAACAATGCTCTGATACCATGTTGAAGTTTCTAAGTCTAACAGTTAGAAACCCTCCATGTACTTTTTGATTTATTCCTTCCTACTTGTTTTGATTAATTAACAAGTTATTTACTATGTAAATATTGAAAATAAACACAAGTACATGCTCAACACATTACAAATCATCAACTGAAGGAAACATAAACAAGCACACAAATGACACCGTTATTTTTGGACTAATGTCTCCGAAAAACCCAATGTGGGAAAACCGGTGCAACTATTTGAGGTTTTGATTTATTAAGCAGTTTTAGAATACAATCTGGGTGCCAAATCCGGCTCACCCAACAGAGAAAAATCTCAGCAGTAGTACCTCTCCTTCGGAGACAGATGCTTCGGCTGAAACCCGAGATAAACACTCCAGCAACTCCTCAGATCCAATTTGCCCCACAAAAATCCCCAGCGCTAGCCTCTAGGGACTGCGTCAGCCTCTTTTGCCCTTTGTGTCAGCTTTCCCAGCAGTTCTAACAGTTCTCGGTAGTTCTGGCTGTTCCTGGCAGTTCTGGCTTCTGCCCTCTGCGTCAGCTTTTCGACAGTTTTGGTAGTTCCGTCTGTTCCCGGCAGTTCCGGCTTCTGCCCTCTGCGTCAGCTTTCCTGGCAGTTCTGACAGTTCCCGACAATTCTGGCTTGTTCCCGACAGTTCTGGCTTTTGCCCTTTGCGTCAGCGTTCCCGACAGTTCCAGCAGTTCCTAGCAGTTATGGCTGTTCCCGGTAGTTTCGGCTGTTCCCGGCAGTTCCGACTTCTGCCTTTACGTTAGCTTTCCTGGTAGTTCCGGCTGTTCCCAACAGTTCCGACTTTTGTCCGCTGCGTCAACTTTTCCTGCTGTTGCGCTGATCCTCTATCTCTGCCTCTCGGCTTCTGTATTCACTGCCCCTCAGCTGCAACTCCATATCACTCTCTCAATTTTCTCAGCAAACCCAGCCCTAGAAAGTCGAAATCTTGATCTCTTGGTGTGTTCTCCAAGTGATCCTCAAGCCTTATCTTATACTTTTCTTGTTGACAAATCAACGGCTGAGATTAAGTCCTTAATCAACGACTAAGATTAGATTTGGCTTGATCCATGACTTTTGGACCATTCTAACACAGTTTTATATTAATTCACTTTAATATTTTAATTTCCCTAAGTTTAGACTTAGGGACTCCATTATAAATATTAATTATTTTAATATCTCCCAAACTGTTTAGAATCTGTGCAAACCCTTTCTGGGTATTGGAGATCTCATGTGCCTTAGCCTCTCCACCAAATTTCATGGTTAGAGCACATCCGATGCTACCCCAAATCAATAGACTTGGAGTATTTGACCAATGTTGACTTCAATTTTGTGGGCATAATTTCGATTTCTGTAGGCCGCATTATTTGGCACAATTTTCAAGGTGTTTGGGCATTGTTTGATCGTGTTGACTGCTGTGTTGACTTTTTGTTTTGACTGTAGAAATAACAATAGACTTTGACTCTATTGATTGAGCTGATTTTAGGTTGACTTTGACTCCCTTGGCTGGTCGCATTCTTTTGCTATTGACTGAGCTTCTTGGAGGACCTTTTGGGGCATCTTTGACCACCATTGACTTTCTGGTTAGGGTTGCATTGATTGTTGATTTGGCAGGATTGTTTTGGGCATGTAATTCTGATATTTGTACTCTCTCTTTGTTGAACTATTGAAGAATTATAAGAAGATTTCATCAAAGGGTTTCCCCACATTGGGGTTTGTCCCTGGCATCTGCCACATCTGTGTCCTCTTGTCTTGGTTTGTCTTCTGCACATGTTTTTATGTTCTATCTGCATTTACTGTCAATGTGTTTAAGTTAATGTGATTGCTACTGGATATAATTGGAAATTGTCATTGGGTTGCTAAAGAAACATTGAATTAATTTTGCTAAAGCATAGAACATACCATTGTTATCTAAAATTAACACATGTACTTGTGTGATGCAAGATGGCTAGGGTTTGTAAACCATAAGGTAGAGGAGTGCTAGTGTGGAAGAGAGCTTTGATGAGATAAGCTTGTTGAAGAGCCAAGGAGGACTTGCTAGTATGTATGCTAGCTTGTTAAGGATCTTTGGTAAGTGACCAACTTTGGTTGGAAGTGATTCCTAGTTAAAAGTTGTGGCTAGGGTTTCTAATGGTTTCCCTAGTTAGGGCTTGGAGAGCTTGACTTATACCAGCGTTATGATGAAGCCATCTTATGTACTTTTAATTTATCATATATATTAAACCATACCTTTGAATAATCACTCTACAAATTATTATAAATTGCAGATATATCTATATTGTAATAGCACCATTGTGCATATTACAACCCATAGAAACATGGGTTCAAATTTGGTTACCTAAAACATGCTTTATTTTGTGTTTGAGTGCTGATGTTCGATGTTGATGAGTGGATGCTTGATCTTATGTACACATATTTGTGTTAGTAATTTTGCCGAAAGATGCTCTACAACTCACTATGGGGGAAATGTTGTAGTATCCATAAATGAGTGTAAACATTTAAATGTGGACTCAGTATGGGGGAGATGTTGTAGTGGTTGTAAATAAGTGTAAATATTTAAATGTCTGGTCAATATGGGAGAGATGTTGTAGTGTTTGTAAAATGAAACATTAAATCCGAAAATATAATAATAAATTATAATGTTGCCTTGATTTAAAAAAAGTAAAAAATAATAAATCGATTATTCAATTTGTTATATTGTAATTTTGGTTTGTTAATAAATTACAAACAATTATTATTATTTTTTTATTTTATTCCAGGCAAAATCATATATACTTACATTGATATAAATTTAATAATAATCATATTTCAAACATATAATTAATGCATATAAAATTAATAAATTTAATTAATAAACTTATAATTTATAAAATATTCAAATATCAAATTGATATATTTATTATATATATATATATATATAGGAAGAGGGATAGAGAGAGAGAGAGAGAGAGAGAAAAGAAATCAACCTTCCTCTAAGCTTGAGGGCTAGAGTGAGGTTGCTGGTACCAAGCCAACCCACAAGTATACTCACTTAAGAGTTCACAAGGCAAGAAGCCAATGCAACAATATTCATAGGCACAAAGCCATTACAACAATGCTCATCGTGTCACTAGTGGGGATTTGGACCTAGGTGGGGAAGATAACATTCCACCCAACCACCCGAGATAACTCCAACTGGCTCTCTCTCTCTCTCTATATTATATATATATATATAATCCATTTGACTATATAAATTAAAATAATGATTCATATTCATAACCATTGTATTTCTAAACTTCATATTTAAATTTAATTAATAAATATATAAAAATGCACTATTTACAATAAACCTTTTTTGTGAAGTTATATATCTATCTGTCTATTTATATATATCATCAATGCTATGCATATCACATTAAAAAAATTATAAAACATGTAACAATATATATTGTCAGGGTTTTAATAAAATAAAAAACAAGAATATTTCTATATATAGAGATGTGAAATTTATATAAATATAAATAATATTATTAAGCACTAACATAGATACATTTCAACTTTGGATCTACCAAGTGGCAATAGGAACTAAATCTATCGAGATGCAAACCTTTTCTTAAGTTTTGCACTCAAAAAGAGGTTTTCATTTTTGAGAGATTTGATCCTTCTCGGTGCTTGGTAGATCCAGAGTTAAGATGGATCTATGCTGGTATATTTTATAGTTTTGGTGGTCAAATAAATATTGTTGTGTCCTATTCTTGTCGTATTTATTTTAATTGCAAGATCTTCAGAAGTTGACAACTTCGTATAAATGTCTGAGTTGATTCTAATTGTAGAACCCGAATCAGATTTTAATTGTTTTCTCATTTGGTACCGGGATATTAATAAATTATCAACAGAGGAAATTATATACCGTCAAAGCTTTTAGAAGACTAGAAACTTGATTTGACCTTAATAAGGGGGAAAATGTCCAGTTACTCTTTTCTGAGGGTTTTGATTACAATTAATGGTCAATTGTGAATTGCAGTTTTCTATTTCAAATGTCTTGAAAAATTATTAAATAATGTTAGCAGTGGATCTTTATGTTGAAGCTTTGGAATGAAAGATGTAATCCTACTAAGTTTTGCAGTTTAAAGATCAGTAATTGAATCAGAATAGAGAACCTAATGTAACATTACTAACTACTGATTTCACATCTGATAATTTCTTCCGTTAGTGTCGTAATTTATATCTTTCCATGTAAGGGTTATAGACATCTATTTATATCTTTCCATGTAAGGGTTATAGACATCTCCCGTG
The DNA here is from genome assembly GCA_000404065.3 of Pinus taeda. Classification (NCBI taxonomy): domain Eukaryota; kingdom Viridiplantae; phylum Streptophyta; class Pinopsida; order Pinales; family Pinaceae; genus Pinus; species Pinus taeda. The sequence continues at coordinate 72,761 of APFE031512190.1, read as the reverse complement.
GCCATCTTCACAAATCAGCAGTTGAATCAGAATAGAGAACCTAATGTAACTTTACTAACGACTGGTTTCACATATGATATTTCTTCCGTTAGTGCCCTAATTTATATCTTTCCATGTAAGGGTTAACTGTGGCCATCTTCACAAATCAGTGCCTAAAATGATGGTATATGTTTTGAGGCATTTCATTAACCCCAAATGCTATGTCTGATCTGTTTACCTACCATTTGTGCAGGGCATGTTTTGTTGTGAGTTTGGCCAAAAAATTCTAGTTGTCAACAATTGCTGTAATGGCGAGGAATCTTTCCCAATGGACCACAAGGATTCCTATTTCTGGTAGCAAGTTCAATTATTCTTTGGACCATGGCCTACCTGGGATTCAGATCAATATAAGGAATGTGATACTAATAGAATGGCTAGTTGATGGCCCCGAGGATGCAATGAATGGACGATGTTTCAAAGAAGTGACAAGAGACGTAGAATCATATGCTTTTGCACATTCAGCAGAGCGTTTTATGTGAACAGCCATGGTGTCAGATACTTCAGTGCCGAATAACAGATAAGTCTATCAACAAAAGGGAAGCCTGCCATATGTTTTGTCACTTGTGCATAACATGTTGGGCATTTACCATGTGGAGAAGATTCTTGGTTTATCAAGTAGATGTTAGGGTCATGGGAAAAAAATTGGCTACAGACGAAACTTTGGCAGAGATAAAATTGACTGAGACAATCTCTGGTGAAGCTGTTTTGAGAGATTTGGCTCAAGATCTGAATGATCTTTGAGTAGTTGTCTCTGCTGAACAATATATTGAATGTCCAACTATAAAAATATGCAAACCTGAACCAGAGCCAGAACAAAAGGATAGTGGCATTGATTTTTGGGTTCATTTTAAAAAATGATTATCAAGTATATTACAATTCAGGGAACCAAGATCAGCTTGACTGAAATTACCAGGGCATTTAACTATATGGGCCTCAGATATGTACTGCATACTGCGGCCATAGTTGCAGGAAGTGTCCCCCCACCTTGCTGTGGACCTGGAACCATGCTCTGATCAGGAGTGCAGCTGGGAACGATCTCCAGACCTTTTGGACACATTCCCTGCCAATTTGGGATTGTGGCGCTCCCAAGGTGCTTCCTTGACATTCTCTAGGCATTACCTAGGCACTCCCGAATGGTAATACTAAATTCTTAAAGTAATAGGGTAAAAAGGAAATTTATCCTTTTACTTAAATTTTTAACATTACCATTAATTATTTCAGGATGTTTGAGAATGGGTTCAACCTGATTGGACTTCACGTGGAGAAAATATAATTTCATATCCCATTCATAATTCAATGGACTTAACAGTTTTCAGGATTTCAGGATTAATGGGAATGCAACATTTTCATTGGATTCTATTATGTATGAGGGTATGTGATTGACATTTAGTCAAGAGCACCAAGCCCTATATGTACGCCGATGTTGGTGGTGTTGATTGTTAAACTCCTTTGTCATGGTCGTAGCAAAAATGTACCCTTCACTCAAACCAAAATAATTGATCAAGCATGTTAAGGTTTTTCTACCATATTTTAAGGCTTGGATTAGGCAGTTTCATCACAATTGGGTGGTGTTGGCTGAAGTCCCTAGAGGATCGAGGTAGAGACAAAGGCTAGACAAGAGGCAAAGAATGAAGGATGATTCTAATTACAAGGATCTTGATATAAGTGATGGTGGAACTTTGCTTGTCAAGGAGTGGTGGAATATACACGGTGGTGCTACCCCACAGCTACAACATTTGGCAGCATGGATGCTTTCACAATTGGTGAACACCTCTTCTGTAGAGAGGTGTTCAACAACTAGCTTAGTTTATTGTTTGGAGTGATTGGACCTTTCAGTCTCCATACTTTGGTGTATGGATGACCTATTTTGTAAACATAACTATTTGGTCATCTCATTGTTGGTAGTACCATAAATTAATGGTCTACTTTCTTTTATGTGGCTTTAAATTTTGTATGTTTGTTTGTAATTGCTAGAATCTAGATGGTTGATGCTAAAATAATTAATCACTAATGTTCTATGGATGCCATTCCTATCTTCATTGATGTACAAAGATGCATGTTTTCATATATTCTGCAAGTAATTTGACATTCTAGAATTTTTTTTTTTTTTAATTGGATATAAAGTGCCCCCTTCCTCCCCGCCCCCCCCCACACATATATGAATGGTGTATAATAGATGCTCCCAGTATGATCTGATCCCAAGGATTTTTGGAAAATGACGCTCCCAATGTTCCTGCACCATGCAACCTTGAACGCAGCAATTATGTCATATTTCTTAACATGAAATTTCAAAATCTAAATTGTGATGTCCTCGAAGATCTGTTATATGCAATATATGCTATTGAACAATTGAATAATTGAAATATCAAAAATGATTATTGCTTCCATAAAAGTATTGGACTTGAGTTTGAAATGATGGTTTGGAGATTCCATTCTACATTTTGCTTGGTATCTCTCTTGCAATGTACAAAGGGACAGGATTTCCATCGATGAAAAGTGTACTGAAGATATTTTCTGCTTTGTCTATTCTTAGACTGATGCTCCCTTGGATTCCTGTGGAGCATATCGTTGAGGAAAAAATGTTGAATATGATTCTTGTACACAGAAAGGATTTGGCCTGTTGTGACTCAAACTCTCACTCAGGAGGAAAAGGCCTAAATCTAGTGGGAGAGCCAAGGAGTAACTATTAAGGCAAGCCACCCACTGTCACCTCGGTGGCGTTGCCTCTTGCTTTAAGGCTAAGGAAGGGGTTTCCTAACATAAGGAGGTTGTTCCTAGAGGTTAAGCTAAGCTAAGTTGTGTAGCCTAAGGAGAGGCTCTTTTAGCTGGCCTTGATTAAGGTAACTTGAAAGTTGATACCCACTTTCAAGAATGGAAAAACTTATGCCAGTATATCAAATTACCAGTGTGAATAAGATATTCAATTTAACAGTGATGCTTGAAAAAATTGAATTGAATTCTTGCTTTAATAGGTCATGTGTGAGGTACATCAACACTTAGTTGCACCATGAAGAACATTAAACCATGCCAAGCAAGGTCTGCACGTGAAAAACAACAAATTTACTGCATTGTTATCACCATGAAACAAACTCAATGCGCAATGCAATTTTAAATGGCTAAACTTTAAAGAAGGCTAAGCCATTCCAAAATCTATCCACCTGTGTCATAGAAACTAGGAATTCAATCTTAAGCATAAGTGTAATCAGAGTAAACGGTGAACAATCTTTAACCACCAGTTAACATGCCAGCACATGCATAAAACACACAGTGCTCCAGAGTAGATTGTAAAGAAGACAGCAATGACACACACAACATTATAGATTTGACATTTCTTGCAGAAAATTGTGACAGAGTAGTCCAATGCTGTATGTTAGCCATCAGTGAAGGTTTATGTTTTTGAAATTTGATCTTATATCAGCATGAAACCACCCTCAGCCACAGTAATTCAATCATAGATTGCAACCATCAAGGATAATGAACTTTTTAACAATATTCGGAGTGTTATAATTCGTTTTGATAGCATACTTCTAGAAGTATGTCACTCACAAGATTAAGTGTTGCAAACTTGAAATAACAACTAAAGTTCAATAGACAACATTCATTGAAAATATTCTGAGCAAGCTTATTACAAGTTTTCTCCGTCAGATTTGTGATTCCATGCAGCAATAGAAACAGTAATAAGCTCGTTCTCATTCGATGCCAACAATGTTAAGAAATGGCGAAGGTACATATAGCAATATAAGGCAATGCACCACCAAACCGTTTATTTAGGGGCAGATCATAAAAGCAAGAGACTGTTGATCAATCTTAGATTATTCTGGAGTGATTATTCTCAACATTTTGAATGTCATTATGGCTTTCATTTGAGTGCTGAGTTTAATACAGAGAAGCAATGGAAAGCAATGCCATTTTTTAGCAATATTACCACGAATTCATCATTATTATGGAGCAATCGTTAGGCATCAACAAAATGTTGTGAGATTTGTTTGAGTTTAGATTTTGAGTTGAGTTTCATATGCCAGCAATACTCACAAGATCATAATATGGGCAATGAAATACTAGATAATGATCATCACCTAGACAGGAAATACTTATGAAATGTGGAGCAGGGCAGTTTATTGAAAGTATTGGAATGATCCCGGATGTGTTAGAGGTTTATTGAAGCACACTGTTTTATCAGTCTTACCATCAGATGTTATCAGAATTATGTAATGAGTGTAAACCTTTGACAGAGACATCAAGTAATGAAATAAGCCATATATCAGTGGTCATGTGAAAATCCTAGACTCAGAGCAAATGTTGCCATTCAGATTCCGAGAATTTTTTTTTCTTTTTTTTTTTTGAAAAATACTCGTACAAATGCTGGTTTCATGACTGACCTTAGCAATATCCAGTGGGTCATTCAATTATCTATTGCATCATTTCATTCAAAGATGAGTTTAAGTTTGTGCTGAGTATGGAAATGCTGTCCAGAAAATGATGCAATCAATACATATACCAAGTCATGACTGGTGCAATATAAAATCTGCAGTGAACCAGAATTGAAGCCCTTGAAAACAGAATCAATTTAAGGTGAGGTTTTTTCAGCTTTAAGAGGGACATTGAGAGCTTATTAGCATCAACTTGGTTTAGGTGATATTCGGAATTATGAATAGCACACAACGTTGTAAAGAGAGAAAGGTAACGAGCCTGAAATATACCTTAATACCAGCCACAGACCATTGTCAATAGTGAAGGGATGATTCCACAAGTTTTTAAAGCATGACAAGAGATTTATTTTGTTACTGGTCACTTCAGACCACATAAGAAAGCACTCAGATCTAAAACAATGATGTCAGAACACTGGGCGTCAGATTTAAAGTGCAAGTTGTGTACCTTATAGATTGCAGGTTGCTTCATGTCTTCAAGTGCCAATTTGCTTAGCACAATCTACCATAAACCAATTCAACGCTTGTGCAAGCCTGAAGCAATATAAGATCAGCCGTTTAACCTAACTTCTAAGCATGACAAAGTCAATAGATTATCTGAAATGAAGCGCTTGAGTTTATGTTACTGTTTGGGGTTTGATCAAAGGTAGACGCAATAAGATTATACAAATCTGTCTTAAGCGAGTTCAAATGATATATCATGAAAAGTCATTAACTAGATCTAACAATATGATATAACATAAAAGCACATTGATCTAAACAGCCTACATCCAACATCGAAACAATTAAAACCCTAGGTTACGAAACAGAGAAAATAAAAGTGAAATGGATAAGATTTTTGTTTTTGTTTTTGGGAGGGTGTTTTGGTTGAATATGGTCATAGATTGCTGCATTTGGGGGCTATGGAGTCACTACGCAAGATTCTAATTGGCATGTTTAAAGATGAGATAATGTTGATCACACTTGGAGTATTGCTTCTGAAGCGTCATTTAGGGCTTCTAGGTTTCCATAAAGGACTTATTGGGGGATTGGCTTTGTATGAAGCCCCTTTAGGTATAAGCAAGGTGATCACAAAGGTTGACCAAGGAAAGAGAGAAGATTCCTAGAATGTTTTACCATAATGCAATAATACAAGTCTTCAATGGTTAAATGGGGAAGGCAAGAAAGCAATACCTTCAGTTTCCCTTCCAAGGGAAGCAGGGTGCTCTTCTTTGGCCTTGTAGCCTTGTCTCCAACAAACCTAAAAATAAATTAGTCTAGAACAACCCTTGAGAAAATTAGAAATAGCTAAACAACACATAAAAAGAGAGCTTCAAAAAGATCTTCAAGCAAGTTTTGTCATTGATCTCCAACAAATAGAAATAAGAGAGGTCTCCTCTTTTTAATAAAAATGAGAGTTATCCTCTTTATATAGATTGAGATCCTCCTCAATACATGGTGCAATATGAATGTGCTTAGGTCAAATTGTGGGCATAAAGCATGGGCCCGAGTCGAAATAATAGAAAAAAATACAATAAGTGGGCACAAATGACGCTTATCAACCTCCAATACAATTGCACTCTATTAAATACGATCAACAAGGTAGAAAAACCCACAAACGTGTGTTGGAAATAATGAGAGGGGGCTGAATCAATATTTCACTCTTTTTACACAATTGATTAGATTCCTTTAAAATATTCAGAGCATAAAAACCAAACAAGAAACACCATCATATCACAAAGACAGTGCACCGAAGATTTTCTCTCAACAAAGCTTCGTTATGTATGGTTACATACAAGTTTACCAGTTGAACTGGAAGGAAGTACAAAGCTCCCCAAGGGTTTTACTAGCAATGACTAGAAGGAAGCTAATGTTCCCTAAGGCCTGAATAGTTTTACAGATCCAATTTGAATGATTCTTCAGTCCCCTCGTACAATTCAACTTCCCTACTCCACACTTCAACTTTTGCTACTCCTGCAGCCACTGCTGCTGCACTTCACTGCTATCACTGCCCACTACCACTCCTGTTGCCATTGCTACTATTGTCCACTGTCACTCCTGCTGCCACTGCTGCTGCACTTCACCACTTGTCCACAATACTCTGTTGCTCCAAACAATGACCAAGCTTGGGCTCTTGTACCAAGGACAATGACCTAGATGCTCTAGAACTGTCTACATCATCAACCACACTTTGCTCAACAATAATTACTACAAATGTCTTACAATCTGCACAATTACCATCTCTGTCCCTTGCAACAAGATCTAGATGTGTAGGCTCCCGTACCAGGGATAATGGCCTACTTACAAGATTTAAAAAAACAACTTCACAACAACAAATCTCAACTGCAGAATAACACCCAACTTCAAACTAACCACACTGTTGGAGAATGCATAAACTTCAATTAAACAAACAACTGCTACTGATATGTAAACATACCATTGTAACTGGGGTTTTTAATCACTTACTGATTGCTTGAATATGTTGAGCACTATTGATGCTTGACAATTCTGATGATGTCTCTGTTGCTAAGGTTATTCTTAAAGAAGCTATTATACTACTGATGAGTCTCAATAATCAAGTCACGAGGTTTCTTTACAGTTCTATCACTCAAGCATACTAATTTAGAGCATGATCCACAATCCTTAAATATGCATTCAACGTCATCAACAGTAGCATATGCACTAAGCATGTGATCCTTGTACGATAGTCTCCTTATTCTGATGCTAAAGATAGGCCTTCCAGACATTACACAAAATACATTAGCTAACTTTACTATGACATTGTCTTGAAGAAGAATTTGCTTTTGGCCCTTCTAGATGAAACCCTCATTACCAAGAACAAAGAGACTTCTTCAATGCTGTGAGTTTGATAGTGCCCCCCAACAAACTCTTGCTGCAAACATGCTTCTCAAAAAAATAATGATGAACAATAAAACGAGATCTCTTCAATATGAGGTCAAACTTCTTCAAAAATTACTCAAGTACCTGTACCAGCATTTTCTTGCTATAAACGTTTTTACCTTTATTTGTTGGAGATGGCTCCACTATCCCAAAATTATACTGCGGTACCACTGCCTAAAGGTGTCTCAACCTCTGCTGATGTTACTAATGAAAGTGTTCTTGAATATGCCATTTACTAACATGTTGATACATCTAGCCTTAGTATTGCTCCCGATTCTTGCAGTTAATGCAACACTCTTCCTACTGATGACATCTTCAGAATTGCAGCAAATATGCTACAAGCTTGTCTTGAAGAGGAAGCCAAATCGCCTGAATTAACTTTGTCCAACAATCAATTCTCCTTGGAGTAATCTGCTTTGTTTGTGAACTGTCAGCTTCAAATGTCAGGATGTCTTGTGCAACACTGGTTCATAGATACTACTGCTTCATAGATATTAATATCCTTCTAAAACTAATTACAAATTTAGGAAAATATAATTAAATCCATTAATGGAAACCACTCCCTTTAGTAATTTCAAGACCCCCTTAGGTCTTATACAAAATAGTGGATTTCTGATGGGAAATGCTCCTGCATCATTATTTAATAGCAAGAGTGGAATGTATTGAATCGGAAGTCACACAACTTGTTTTTATGGTTGCCTTCCTTCAATAGATGTAGAGCCAGACAGAAAACTGCCCAGCCTTCTCTATTGCGTATCAGATGGTGAACACAATTCTTAGCTCATTGAATAAATTGTTCCTAAAACTAGATGTGGTCATTTATTTATAAAATTTCTTAGGGGCTTGATCTTAAGAACAATTCCTTCCCCTCAGGTGCAAGGTCTGAGTGGTAGCCATTCCAACAAACTCACTTGGTGTGTCCGCCGGGCCTTATGCTTTTGTTACCCATGTGGCATGGGTGAGGCATGCCACAGAGAGAACGGAACCCCTGTTTACATTCTAACACTTCTCCAACCTCACTAGTTAACAAATACCCATGGACAATATATTAATTTTATGAATTTTTACTTAGATCAAGGTGGTCTGTGGGACTGGTATTGTAGCCTAACATGGAAGCGAGGCCCTATATTGCAATCTCTGATGCTTCTACTTTCTCAAATGTATCAGTTGTTAGAAGTTGCTGAAGAGAGTTGGTGTTTGTTTTCTTATCTGTGGGTTTTGTGTTGGTTTGGGCTTAAGTCACCTGGTTTATATTCAAACTCGGGAACAACAGAATTTGATAGTATGTGCCAGTGTAAAAGTATATGATACAATTCACCATTACATTGGCCAAAAGAATTAAGTGGATTTTAGTTTCATTATAACTTCATGTCTATATCTTATTTATCTATCTTTTTCCTTTAAGCAAAATGTGGCAGATTTTCCCCCAAATATTTGGATGGAGGGTGCTTTAACTGCCATTGACAACCGTAGCTGGTAACCTGGCATTTTCATTGGGACTCAAACCTCAGCTGGACAAGAACTGGAGACTCCCTGACAAACTCTGCCTTGAAACAGTCTGTTCAAACTGATCGACCCAATTCATTGAGTTTATCGATCTATCTAGCTATCTACATGGATTTTGTTTTTATCTTTTTATAAGTTCAACAAAAAGAGGAAGCTCAAGATTTTTGTAAATATTATTGAAAAACCCTGACTGGATGATTTGGTTTTGTTTTAAAATTTTTCAAGTAACAAAAAATGAATCTTAAAGATTTCTTTAAAAAATTTATTATCTTGAGTAAATTCACTATTGCTTGAGATTCAGTGAAATTCATTCTTTTTGAAATAAATCACCAAATGTGGGTGACTAAGGATTGAAGTCATCTACACAAGACCTATGGATTGTTTCTTTTTTTGGAAGACAACGAGGATATTTTAGATGTTGTTTTCCATGCTTTGGTTTTGATGTTCCTATGCTATAAAGAGCTGTTGTCATTGGAATAAAAAACCAATGATGTTGGTACCTTGATGAAGCACCGAGTTTGGTCTTTTGGTTAAGATAACATGGTCACCGGTAGAAGATTTTGTTCTGCCTTTTTTGTTTGGAGAAGTAGGGTCTTTAGGAAGTTGCTTCTCCAAAGAAATCGAAACTGCAATGAGTCGATGACTAGCTATCATTTGGAAAAGAATGAGCAAGGTGTCCATATTTGAAACTGTGGCTACACTTGAAGGAAATATTCTTGTCGTCGAGAGAATTCTCTCAAGAATAATTTAGAGTCTGCCAATCTGGAGTTTGATCAAAGCTGGTAAATGTTCATAAGGGAGGAGCCCAAGCTATTCCAACTTGTTAAAATTTTGATGCATATCAAAATTCCAAGGGCAAAGTTGTAAGTCTTACCGACATTGGGGGTTAAAGAAGCAAAGTATTTTAAGGGGATGCCTCATTAAATAGTCTTGGCTCTTCCCATTTGCCATTCCTAGTATTGTATGAGCCTTGAGGGGCAAACATGTGATTTTCATCAGATTACAAGAGTTTTAGGATGATATATATGGATCAATGGATAGATTTGGGGTACACTCCTTCCTATAGTTTCCTCCATTCATAATAGTTTTCCTTACACTCATATGGTTGGAGGTGCTACTTTTGTTTTAATGGGCGAAACTCACATTTCTCCTGTCATGGTCATGGCTCATCTATTGGTATTTCTCATGTTGCATGCCTTTGATTGATTTATTACCTATTTGATATCTGTGTCATGGATGCTAGCTACCTTACATGTTTGGCATCATGGTGTTGTTCTTGGTATCTTGCTCATCATATTTAAAAAGTGCGTAGCCTAACCATTAGAAGTTTTTGTAATGTTCCCTATTGATTAATTTCCCAAGGGAGGACAAAGTAGCCGATCCAACCCTATAGGTTGTAGTCAATGATAAAGGGGGAAACCCATTCTCCAATGTTTTGGGACAACATTGGGTAAATTTGGGGTAATTGGGGCAAAACTTGTGGAAGAAGCCAAAATTGGGGCTATGTGGAGGGAAAGTTGTAACCCCTCACACTAAAATAAAGAGAAGAGACCCCATAAGGAATCTATAAATAAGAGAGAGATGAAACCATTTCATCATCATTTTGGATTGAATATTTTGGTTTGTGACCTGAGGCTTTGAGGGTTTTAAGACCCCTTTTCCCTTTTGATTGGTTTCGGTGGTGATGATCCCACCTTAGCAAATCTTCTCTCTTTCTCTAAAAACTATTTGGCATAATTTTTTGAGGCATTTTCTTCATTAGGTTGTGGTAAGCAAGAAGAGTTTTGGGGATTAATTGACTTGAGGAGGCTATTTGAGGCATATTATTTGTTTGCGGCAAATGAGGGTTTGGATAAAGACACTACTGTGGCTCTAATAGCGCAATCTCAGATTACCTTGTAACTGTGTTGAAGTGTGGATTCCACCATAGGAGGAGTGAGGGTCTACCCTCATTCCCAACCAACGAATTACATTACCAAGTTGAAGACCAATAAAGTGTAAGCACTAGCTTTGTTACAAACAACCCTATGTTGATGTAAAGTAATATTGGACAACGAGATAATCCTGGTGGCAGCGTAGGTTCTTGTGACAATTTGAAGCTGCAGCAGAAGAGATAAGGCAAGGACCCTGTAATAGACTATAGTTGTGGAAAGATTAAACAAGGACACTAGTAACCGTAAATGTGGGAGAGCTCAAGAAGGCCACAACTTATACCTCTAAGCTTGTGTTGAGTGAGGGATGACTACTAAGGTCGTAGAGGTTGAGCTGGGATGTGGTATCAAGTCAAACTTGAAGGAGTTAACTATGTAATACGATATAGGACAGTCAACCTAGTCAGGGTGTCACTTGAGTAACAAAATTGTTAAAAGTCAGGCTGTTTCGTAAGCAGTCCTATAAGTGTGTTTGTTGGGTCAAGATTGTGATTAGAGTTTTGATGGTATTTGCAATTACATAATTGCCTGTTCTTAGTATTCGAGAGACTTCAGGAGTAGTTGTTAAATTAGAACTGATTATATATTATGAACTTGTTGCATAGTTATATTGTTGTGATTCCTATGCCTGTCTGAAATTGAAAAAAATAGTACAATTTATCTGGTAATCTTGTAACCCTAAGTGCAAAATTCTCTAGGGACAGTATAGTGGGATCACAACATTATAGTGAACGCATCACATCCTAACTTCCTTTTATGCAACCATGAATCTTCAACATAAATCTTTCCAGAAAATTAGTATTGTCTTTGATCAATCCAAAAGGTTGTGAGAAACTTGCAAAATCAACTTTGAGAGAGGAACGTTTTACACAATTTGATTTGCCCTCCTCTTCACCATTAGTTATATAATCATCACAACTTCTTTCACGCTATTGAGAAGAGCATGATAATGTTTTCTCTGAGAGTTTTCTCTTTTATCCCCTACACAAGCTTTTGTTTCACTGGATTAGTCTTCAAATAATTAGGAAGTGATTGACACTCTTGCTCTTTTTCTCCATCGTTGGATTCTTTATCTCACACAATGCAAAAATGATATGCACACATCATAAGTGGGACTCTCATGTTGTTTTGGCCAATCACTAACCTTGATGTTCGAACATTCTACATGATAGTTTAGTGTGCCCATGGTTCCTTGAACACAATGTTCCATGCTGCACGTATCAACTCTAGTAACAATGTTAAAGAAACTATTTTATTTTATTTTTTTTGTTCTGTAATATTGTTCCTAGCAAGACTAACATCTTGTAGAGAGCTGTAGTCTATCAATGTTTGAATGATTTTAAGAATTTCAATCTTCTCAAGAGCACATTTGTTTATTATCAATATCTTCGAATGACAACATGATTTTGCAAGGAGGTGCCCAAATACATTTGCACCCCTCACGTTGAGTTGGTCCACACTCAAATTTAATTGAACAAGACCATGCAAAATTAATTCTTAACAAAGCTTTGATCCTTAATGGGGATCGATATCACAAAAAGACATATCAAATGTGGTCAATGCTGTTCTTTGTGTTGTGAAGCCCCTACTTAATTTCAAATCTCTAAATAATCTAATGTCCGTGCCTTCAATTGCCAATACTAAGATACTTGACGATGAATGAAGAAGATCACAAAGATTGTTGATATTATGTCCAATTTCACATATGTTATGGTAAGTTATGAAAATTGTTACAACACAGAAAGCTTCTCAACAACTTAGTCTTGGTATTCCCATAAATAGGGTTGTTTTTTCTCCTTGATAATTTCACAAGTCTAAACTCCAAGTGCGATGCATCACTATTCTTTTTGATTTTTGCGCGAGTAAAAAAACAACTCTGCAAATTCAAGATTCGCAATGCTTTACAGTCTTCAATAATTGTAGCTAGAATGTGACCACAATGATTTTTCAAGAGATTTCTAGATAGATTCATTGCTTTAAGCTGAGACAAAGACACAGAGAATTTCAAAATCTAAAGGAGACAACTTGACCCCAGTCAATTATTATGCAAATCCAATGTCAAACCAAGATCTTTTATTTTTGATGTTGTATTCGTTCTTGTAAATTACATACATCTTAAGAATCCAAATCTTTGTGAGATAAATCCAAGGCTGAGAATATTCAATCTTCATTAATTGTTTTTAAGTAAAGACAACATAGACGACCCATCCAACTCATATTCGGATGCCTCAATTGCACAATATGGAAATTTCATGCTATGTAATTTGCTCAAGAGCTTTGGATTAGGGGTTTGATTGCATCTCTTGCAAAAAATTAAATATCGTTCTGCCACTGTTATTGGAATCTATATTGGTTCAACCTCATTCTCATTTAAATGATGATAATGAGTTTGAATTATGATGGATTCCAATATCACTGGTAGAATGATATTTATATTTTTGCAAAGAATGCAATCAAACTCCTAATCCAAAGCTCTTGAGTAAATTATACAACGTGAAGTTTCCAAATGGTGTAACTGAGGCATTTTACTGTAAGTTATATGAGTGGTTTGTGTTGCCTTTGCTTAAAAAAATTGGTGAAGATTGAATATTCTTAGCCTTGGATTTATCTCACAATGATCTAAATTTTTACGCTGTACGCAATATATAAAAAACGGTTGCAATGTCGAAAATAAAAGATCTTGGTTTGACATTGAATCTACATAATAAGTCACCGGGGTCAAGTTATTTCCTTTAGATTTCAAAATGGCCTATCTATTTGTCTCGAATTTAAACAATGAATCTATTTGGGAATTTCCTGAAAGATCATTGTGGTTGCATTCTCGCTACAACTATTTTAGAATGCAAAGCATTGGTAATCATGAATTTGCAAAGTTGTTCTCTTACTGGTGCAACAATCAAGAAGATTGGTGATGCATTAAACTTAGTTTAGACTTGTGAAATTATCAATGGGAAAAGACAACCCCATTTATGGGAATACCATGGGTAAGTTGTTAAATAAGCTTTCAATGTTGAAAAATTTACTCGCCATAACAGATGCGAGACTGGATATAATATCAACAAAAAGTCTTTGCAATTTTCTTTAGTCATCATCAAGTATCTCAACAGTAGAAATTGGAGACACAGGCATTGTATTGTTTGGAGCTTTGAAATGAAGTGGGGGTTTGACAACATGAAGAACAACATTGACTATGCTTGATATGTCCTTTTGTGATATTGATCCCCGTGAATGATCAAAGCTTTGTCAAAAATTAAATTTGCATGCCCTTGTTCAATTAAATTTGAGTGGGAACCAACTTGAGTAGGAGGGGTGCGAATGTAATTGGGCACTTCCTTGCAAAATCATGATGTTATTTGAAGGTATTGATGATAAACAAATGTTATCTCAGGAAGATTGGAATTCTTAAAATCATTCAAACATTGTCAGATAACAATTCTCTACAAGATGTTAGTCTTGATGGGAACAATATTACAGAAAACGATAATTTCTTTAACAATTTTATTGCAGCTGATACATGTAGTATGAAAAATTGTGTTTAGGGAGCTGAGGGCACACTAAACTATTGTGTGGAATGTTCTAACATTAGGTTCTCTGATTGGCCAAAGAAAAGTGAGAGCTCCACTTCTGATGCATGCACATCATTTTTGCATTGTGTGAGTGATAAGAATACAATGAAGCAAAGAAGCAGGAGTGTCAATCACTTCTTATTTGCTTGGAGACTAATTCGAGTGAAACAAAAACTTTTGTAGGGGATAAAAGTGAAAACTCTCAAGAGAAAACATTGTCATGCTCTTGTTAACATCGTGAAAGAAGTTGTGATGCTTATATGATTGATGGTGAAGAGGGGGGTAGATCAGATAGTGTGAATTATTTCCCTCTCAAGACTGATTGTGCAAGTTCCTCACAACTTTTTGGATTAATCAAGGACAATACTAATTTTTCTGAAAATATTTATGTTCAAGATTCATGGTTGTATAAAAGGAAGTTAGGATATGATGTGGTCAAGTACCAGTTAAAGGGATTACTAGGACAACTCTAGATAACATCTAATATACTGAAGTTTGTTGTCAAGTGGAAATCCAACCCATCTCTCAGGCCAAGTCTCATTAACCTGGGTAATTCTTCAATGAGGGAGAACTTAACTCTCTATTTTGTGAATAATGTTAGATAGAGACAAAGGTCAAACAAAATTTGATGAGAAGACATACCAGATGAAAAATAGAATTAAGCATGAGAGTATGCTTTTATAAGAAGAAAAACAGTTGTTGTAGGATATGAAAGGGACATTTGGCCACATTGATAAAATTCAAGAATGTAGTAAAATTTTGGATCAAGGATTGGATTCCCTGAAAAAGCAGATCTTTAAAGTAAAGAAGGATGTGCGGTGCCATTAAGAAAGAATTTGGTGCCTTAAACTTTGGTTTAAGGCAATTGAGGGATCAGTGGAATGGTGCAAACTTTATACAACAAGAAACATTAAAGCCTCCAAAAAGGCAGGAATATGAGCCACCATTGATCACCTGGGATGGACTAATGTCAACACTTGCGCAATATAAGTCTAATGGGGTTTTTATTATGAGCACAAGCCACAATCTTGGAGGAGTAGAAATTGACTGGGGTATCAAGTTTAATTACAATAGTGGATAACCTGCACTTGAATCTATCACTGACAATATTTATGGCAACGTTCAGTCTATCTCAGAAATCCAAATGGCAAACAATTCAAATCTATATTTATCTAGATTGGCGTACCAAGTTTAGCAGTTTTACTGTGGAAGTTGCTAATCCTATTTCTGAGCACATGGAGTTGCTAGACAGTGTCTTTGTTTTTGAACTCATAAAGGTCTTCATAACACAATTGGCTCTTAGGTTCAAATTAGATGTAATGCATGCCATAACTGGTGATTTTACTCAACTCACCTTTGTGAATAAACTTGGGGCAAATGCAGACTCTAGATTCAATATAATTCCTTTAGAGGATTTTAGGAATGAGAATCCATATCCCAACCTAATGCTTGCTAAGGAGTTGCTGAATATTATACATAGTATAAATGCACCAGAAATTGGAGTTGCTAGATTTTTTGGCAATCTCATGGATGTAGGGAAACTGTCAATATGTGAAGAGGGCAACTTAGTGACTAGTTTTGATCACATTCGTGAGAAAGATGGAAGCTAGTATTTGTTGCAGACATTGCTAAAGAACTTCGGAAAACCTATGATCAATATGGTTATGAGTGCGAATTAGAAGGAACCATCAAAAGGGTTGAACATCTACATGGTCTGATTTCTAACATCAAGGGAGGAGAATGAGGTTGGCAACACCAGAGCTTGCAATTGCTTAAGGGAAAGCAATCTTGGGAAGGGGGACTGTAACGTTCACCTATTAATTAATTGCACAAGGGAGGATGAAGTAGACTATCCAACCTTGTAGGCTGTAGTCAATGATAAAGGGGGAAACTCATTATCCAATGTTTTGGGGCAACATTGGGTAAATTTGTGGTAACTGGGGAAAAACTTGTGGAAGAAGCCAAAATTGGGGCTAACTTGTAACCCGTCACACTAAAATAAGGAGTACAGACCCCATAAGGAATCTATAAATAAGAGAGATGAAATCATTTCATCATCATTGTGGATTTGATATTTCTGTTTGTGAGCCAAAGCTCCGAGGGTTTTAAGACCCCTTTTCCCTTTTGATTGGTTTTTGTGGTGATGATCCCACCCTAGCTAATCTTCCCTCTTTCTCTAAAAACTATTTGGTGTAATTCCTTGCAACATTTTCTTCGTCTAGTTGTGGAAAGCAAGAAGAGTTTTGTGGATTAATTAACTTAAGGAGGCTGTCTGAGGCATATTATTTGTTTGTTGCAAATGAGAGTTTGAAAAAGGACACTACTATGGATTTGATAGGGCAATCCAGGATTACCTTGTAACTGTGTTGAAGTGTGGAGTCCACCACAGGAGTGAGGGTCTACCCTCAATCCCAACTAGCGAATTACTTCGCATAGTTGCAGACCAGTAAAGGTTTAGTGTTTGCTCTGTTACAAATAGCCATATGTGAATGTCAAACAAGATTGGACAACAAGATAATCTTGGTGGCAACGTGGATACCTGTGACATTTTGAAGTTGTAACATAGATAAGGCGAGGACCTTGTAGCAGACTGTAGATGCAGAAAGATTAAAAGAGGACACTAGTAAGCGTAAATGTGGAAGAGGTTAGGGATGTTGCAACTTATAGCTATAAGTTTGAGTTGAGTGACAGACGACTACCGAGGCTGTAGAGGATGAACTAGGAAGCGTTTTCAAGTAAGACTTGGAGGTTGACTGTGCAATACGACAACAGGACAATCAACCCAGTTAGGTTATCACTTGAGTAACAAAATTGTTAAAAGTCAAGTTGTTTTGTAAGCAGTCTTGTAAGTTTTTGTTGGGTCAAGGTTGTGATTAGAGTTTTGATGGTAGTTGCAATCACATAATTGCCAGTTCTTTGTGTTGGAGAGACTGCCTTAGGAGTAGCTGTCAAATTAGAACTGATTATATATTATGAAACTGCTGTTTATTTATATTGTGTTGATTTCTATACCTGTTTGAAATTAAAAAAATTAGTACAATTTATCTTGTGATCTTGTAACCCTAAGGGTAAAATTCCCTAGGGACGTTACATTTTTTACCTTTCCTGGGCAAATTTTCTGGTCGATTTTTTCTGAAATCCAGTGGGGATTTCTTGGAATGGTAATTTTGAGCTTTGTAATCTACACGATTTCAATGCCTTAGGGGTTTTTAAGGGCGCTAAATCCATTCATGCATTCAAAAATGTATTTTAAATAATGAAAATTCACAATCTCACAAATATTTTTATCATTGGATTCTGGTTGAAATGGTAAAAATGTCTAATGGTTAGTTTGCTCCTTTAGAAGGTGCTACACCTTTGCTCATGTATGATGGTTCTAGCCCCCAAAGGGGTTGGATAATGATGATGTGAGGTAGTGAAATGGCTTTTGTGTGGAGCAACCTAGTGATTATTGATAGATTGATAGTGACATGGCATATCTCTAGTGCATGGCAGTGTTATGTTTGTTTGTTACCAGGGATAGTGTTCCACATGGTTCCATTTTGTTAAGTTCCTCTAATCATAACATGACTATGGTGGGCGGGGTTTATATGTTTGTAGTGGTATATGTTGCGCATCCTAACACCCTATGGGTTTGTTTTGTTTAAGGGTTATGTCATAGCATGGTGGCAACTTACTCTTGGAGAGTGCTTTGCTTACTCACCCTGTTTCACATGGTTCTGTGAATTTATGTGGTCTATTTGGTGGCATTTGAACTTGGCTTAGGCTCCTAGTTTGAGCACCCTTGTTTATTTGGATTATGTTCATATTCTGAGAGGTTATTATGAGGTGTATCATCGATTTAAGTGGAGCCGTCACCTTGTTGGCACACATGTTGAGGCACGTTACACCTTTTTATCATTATTTTATTGTTGGATGATGGGGTGACCCCCTCTTTATTGAGTTTGTTGGGCTATATTATGAGTTAGCACCGTGGATATATTGCATGCGGAGGATGTTATTATATGGGTTGTTGATTCATCACTCTTGGGACATAACCATTTGCACACTATTTGAAGAATTATAACCATCTTGGATATTAATTTATTTTTGGTTGGAGGTTTTGACATGGGCAAACACCTTGAAGATGAGTTGGATGATGAGTTGGGTATACATTGGAGAAGGATTATTTCCAATTTTGAGAGTGTTTTCTAGACCTAGGAGGTTTCAAATCCTAGATGTCTAGCTTGGTGGATCTTTTATTTCAAAACCATTCACATATATTAATGGGACATTTCACCATGGGTCCCCACGTATTATTGATGCATATTTATTGTTTGATAGGATGTGTCAGTTGAGGTTTTTTCATTTGGTCAAAACCCCAAATTTTTTTCTATTCTTGGACATGATTTATCATCATCTTGGAGGAGCATTTTCTTGAGGGAGTTATTTTATTATAAAATTGGAAATTCCTTAAACAAAATTCCATTTATTATTTCATGGAGCATTTGACATTGTCAACTAAACATTTTGGGAGGTGTTACACCTTTCTTGAGCTTATCTTGTTGGAGGTTCTTACATGGTATAACTAACCTCATTATTTTATAATTATTTAATCTGTCCCAATGAGTTGGTTATGTGAGAGCATTATTATATTGTTTTCCTTGGAGATAAGGGTGCAACTAGGTAAATCCAAGTCTATTTTATCATTTATTTTTGGAGAGAGTTGTGGATCTAGGAAAACAATTAATATTTTATTATAAAGGGAGTTGGAGTTGACTCTATTTAAAGAGTATCACTTGCCGTTTGTAATGGATGGTTGGATTTGCAAGTAGTTCTCCTCTTGGAGCTTTTTGAATATGTTTTTGACAGCTTAGTGAGATGTGCAATGTTTCTTTTTCATCATATGTGAAGCTTGTTTTTATTTCCAGGTGTTGTTGGTGAATGCTAGAGATTTCCCGCAAAGAACTTGTTATGAGAGGCCATAAGGAAGGATATATTTACCAAGCTGAAAGGGTTTAATGTGAGAGTTCTCTCAATCTCCTTTGATGTCTTACCTGTGAATGTATTATCTTTGAATGTCTTATTTGTGAATGTATTCTCATTCATCTATCATCTTGTTAAGAGTTGTTGTTAAATAAATACTTCATTATAGGACTCACCTTTATAGCTTGGTTTGAGAGTGGCGCCTCTAGGGCCATTCTATATTTTTGCAGTATTTAATAAGAAGTTAAGCATGATTATGACATATTTACTAGCTTTATTTATTTTGAACCATTTATAAAATTGCTCTCTTGGTTTGACCTTTCCGACTTCATTGGTCAAAAATTGGATAGGCACTAGTCTTGGTACTCCATCATCCCTTTTTTATGACACAACCATTGTTTTACTTTGTTGTGATAATTTTAGTAATCCTAATTTAGGTAAGCCCCCCATGTGTTGGAGGAGAACCTACCTAAAGCGAGGGGAAGAGATGATGTCGTGGCAATGGGTAGCCTTCTTGAGTTCCTCTAGGATAGAACTTGTATTTTAGAACTTCACCACTTCAAATGCAGGTTTGGGAGGTAACGTTGTCATTTACGGACCTCCTTCAAGGACAGATGTCTCCATCGATGGGCTTGGGAAAAACAAAAGAAGAGTAACCTCTTGTTTGTAGTGTAATATTTGTAACTTCAATGTTGATATTTCTAGACCAAATATTTCTAGAATCCAAACTTTTTTCAACTGATGTCCAATTCTACTTTTTACTTGTTCAACTTTTTGTTTTTGTTGAACATGGCTATTGTGAATTCAATCTATAGGAAAATGGTAGACTTCACAAGCTTCTAGAATTAAAAAGAGTTGTATGGGATCCTCAATTTTGTCCTTGTTGATTTCCATGACACTTAAGACTCTGGTTTAGGTCTTAAAATCTCTGACATGAACACACTCAAACCCCACAACACTTGTACTTTGCACAATGGAATAACATACATCAATGAATCAACTAGTGCAGATGACAATTTTTAGCTTTTCAAACCCACTGCTTGTTATATTACAATCTAGATTACAACAGTCTTAGGGCTCTTGTACCAGGGATCTTGGTCCTTACATACAACCCCGATACAAGGACACAACTAGGGCTTGGTGTCAGTGAATTTGACCACCAGTCTACCCTGAACAAAGTACAATTGACCTACTTGCTAATGGTGGTCACACACAACCCTTCCAATCCACGTACCTTGAACACATATGGTGGGTACGCTTGCGTTTTCATTTGTAGCTCCTCAATTTGCCTCTATCAATGAACACAACTCCTTTAGGTCATTGATCTTTGGCTCAACACGATCTGCCCTCTAGCTGTTCTTTTTTCATTCAAAGAGTCCAACTCATAGGGTCTTCATCACTCTACCCACTTTTTCCATTCATGCTGCTCTAATGATGGGTCAAACTTAGGGCTTGGAGGCTGCCCTCTTACTAGTGAAGTTGCCCTCTTGTAACTCACTAATCTAGGGTGTAGAATGTAGCCCACTTGGTTGCCTTATCTTCCTTCAAGGATCAACCCTTAGGGCTTCAAAGCATCTGCCCTCTAATAGTCGTGTTATCCTTCGCATGGGATTGTACTTACGACTTGAAGCAAACCACTACAGTCCTCCAACCTTCTTCACTTTGGTTGCTCCATAAATTTGTCCAACCACAGTCAATTTCCTTGACAGATCTAGGACCCACAGAATTGCCCTCATCTAGAGCTTGGAAGACTGGCCTTTCTTTTGCAATTTGCTCCTCAAATTGCCTAGAACTAAGGCTCTTCCAGATTTGCTATTCAAACCCTATGAACAAACTTCAACCTTTCCACATTACTTCATTTCAACTCATTTGGCCTACACATCACTTTGTCCACTCCTGAAGACATTTATTGCGGTCCTCTCTAGACTCCTTTACTAACACTGATCACTGAGATATACTGCCATGTCAATAGTGATAGAACAACCTTATTGTCACACTCATCAAGTTCTTAGCCTCTCTCAATATAGCTTATAATCAAGGTGGACTACTGTAACTCCTTGGACAATCATTTTAGAATAGTACTATGGGACTGAACAACCCTAAACTAGGGCATATAACTTCTGTCCTAAATTCTTTAGGACAACCCTCCATCACTTAGCATTGAATCAATTGGGAGTCAAGTCGAACATACACTTTTCTAAGACATCTTGTTGCACTATCTTAAGGTCTTTGCACTGTGCATTTTCTGAGTTTTCCGACCTCTTTTAGGGCACCCAAGTCAACGACAGGATGGTCCTAAACTTCAACCTATTCTGTTCCTCTGTAACATCCCCTCATATAGACCTTATACACATGCACTGTTCCATTAAGGAGTGCGACCCTCCTTCCTGCAAGAGATTAGGCCTTATGACCCTCTAATCCTTCATTCACAAGGGTCTCGACCAATGTTATTGGAACCGAACCGGTCATTGAACCAAAAAACCTTGTGGACTGGGAACCGGTCGGAATCGGAAAAAACCGGGAAAAAAACCTGTTTACCCAAAATACATAAAATATAGTGTTCCACGAGGACGCGTCCTCTAGGGTCGGGTGCGCGCACCCCTCACACCCCACGCACCCGGGACGGGGAGTCTCTTGGGGGTGCGTTTCCCCATGCACCCTTTTTGGGGAGTCTTGGGGAGACGCAAGGGGGTGCGCTTCCCTAGTGTGGGAGTCTAGACTCCCTAAGACTCCCCAAAAAGGGTGCTTTTGGGCGTCCCCCTTCATTGTGGGAGTCTAGACTCCCCAAAAAGGGTGTGCCTGGGCGTCCCCCTTTAAATTTGTCTGATAAGATTTAAAAATTCAAAATTTAAAATCAAAAATTCAAAAATCAAAACCATTAAATTTTTTTTTTTTTTTTTAAATTAAAATTAAAATTAA
>APFE031512190.1:0-50005 GCA_000404065.3 Pinus taeda | reverse complement strand
ATATATACCTTGACGACTCCCTGCACCCCCGAAATTTCCCTAAAATTTGAGAGTACTCCCACACGTCCCCCCTGTGCATCTCCCCGCACCGGAGTCTTGGTGGAACATTGATAAAATATTCATATTTTAAAGAAAAAACAGATATATTCATTTACATCCATATGAATCCAAACCATTTATACACAAATATGCAAAAGTTCTCATTTGCAAGTAATAGTACATATAACCAAAATAGCACTTAGTGCAAAACATCACTGAACCATAAATGTTACAAACATCAACAAGCAAGCTCTAAAAGGCCTTTATAGTCCAAAATAACATGCTAGATCATAGTATTATACTACATCCTACAATGCTACAAGCTACAACTATAGCAAATCAATGATGAAATCATCAATCATCATCAGAATCATCATCCTCTCATCCTCCAATTGCAAAAACCACTGAAAAAACCCAAAAATATCTAGGAAAAAATAAATCTTTGAAGTAGCTCAAAAATATTCCAACCCAATAGCTCTCCAAGACTCCAATCAACGCTTCAAATCTGCGTAAAATCTCCTTTAGAACAACCTTGCAAAAAACTCTCCAAATTCTCCTCACCGAACTTAGCTCAAGAAATGCAAGAGATTTAAATGAATAGTGAGTAGAATAGAGGGGGTGGGGGTGTTTAAACCAAAAAAATAAAAATAAAACCAATTTTTTTGGCCTGCGCGGCTGTGGGGCTCGCGAGCTAGCAGAACCGGTTGGAACCGATCTGGACCGGTTCGGAGGGTCGGTTCGGACCGGTTCGGAGGGTCGGTTCGGACCGGTTTTGCCTCCAAATTGGTCGTGACCAACCGGTTTTGCCAGAACCAGTTCGATTCTGATAACATTGGTCTCAACTCTATCTTTCACACCTGTACTTCTGCCAGATTCATGAGGGTTTTGCACCATCATATGCACACAATTGCACTTTCAAACTAGCCAACAAATCTCCTATCTCGGCCAGATCAGCTCTTAGAAGAAGAGCTCCAACCTCAACCTCGTTCACCTTCCATCTCACTCTACTACGTCTGCGGCCCCTCATACTTGGACACCTCTTGTTCGAATGCCCTTGATGGATAAACTCAACCTTACTATGTAGCCCTACACGACCTCTCCTTGGGCTACATCTCGACCAACCTCTTTGATCACATGAGCTCCCTCTCACTTAATTGCCTAGCCTTGATCCTTAGGCCTCCTTAAATAACCTTTTATTTTAGTCTCTAGGAACCCTCTAGATCTAGTGTTTTATTCCTCTTAGACCTTAGAAAATAATAATTTTCTTTTTAGATTTTAAACACCACTCTTGGGTTCAAAACCCCACCGCTTGGGTTCTTTTCCCACAAAGCCTTTCGTGATCAAACTCCTCACAACCCAACTCCTAGGGTTGTGGAGTACCTCCCAAGCTCCCACTTAGTGAGGGAGGTACTTCTACTGCTTGGAAGTATCCGTCATCATCGCCGACAACAAGCCCATTTGACATCACTATTGCAACATATTCTGTAGAATGGATCACACTGTCTTTGCAATGTCTCTGCCTCATCAGAACCTGAAGATATCAAGCTTCCGTAGGGTTTCTCCCTCTAAAGCTAGACTCCCTCTAATACACGATCTCCATTGGCTCAACCTGATTTCACTGTGAACACTCTGATCTACTGGCCCTTCAAACTAGCTCTGATACCGTGTTGATTTTCCATGGCACTCAAAAATCTGGTTTGGCTCTTAGAATCCCTGACACAAACACAATAAAATGCCACAACACTTCTACTTTGCACAACAAAATAACAAACATCAGTGAATCAACTAGTCCAACTACAGTCAACTTCTTTGACAAATCTAGGACCCACAAAATTGCCCTCATCTAGAGCTTGGAACACTGCCCTTTCTTCCGCAATTTGCTCCTTAAATTTCCCAGAGCTAGGGCTCTTCTAGATCTTTTGTTCAAAACCTATGAAGAAACTTCAACCTTTCCACATTACTTCATTCAAGCTCATCTGTCTTTTACATCACTTTGTCCACTCCTGGAGACATATATTGCGACCCTCTCTAGACTTCTTTATCAGTGTTGATCACTGAGATATACAACCATATCAATAGTGACAATACAACCTTCTTGTCACACTCATCAAGTTATCTACCTCTCTTAATCTAGCTCTAGAGTAAAGGCAAATTATTATAGCTCCTTGAACAGTCCTTTTAGAACATAACTATGAGACTGAACAACCCTAAACTAGGGCATATAAATTATGTCCTAAATTCTTCAGGACAACCCTCCATCACTTATCATCGAATCAACATCGGAGCCAAGTCAAACATACCCTTTTCTAAGACATTTTGTTGCACTATCTTAAGGTCTCTGTGCTGTGCATTTTTTGAGTTTTTTAACCTCTTTTATGGCACCCAAGTTAGCTACAGGATGTTCCTAAACTTCGACCTGTTATGTTCCTTTGTAACATCCCCTCATACAGAACTTAGACACTTGTGTCTGTCCACTAAGGAGTACGACCCTCCTTCCTGCAAGAGATTTGGCCTTACGACCCTCTAATCCTTCATTCACAAGGGCCTTTGCCCTATATTTCACACTTGTACTTATGTATCCAGATCCGTGAGGGTTTTGCACCATCATATGCACACAACTGCACTTCCAAACTTAGCCAACAGATCTTTTATCTCGGCCAAATTAGATCTTAGAAGAAGATCTCCAACCTTGGCCTCATTCACCTTGCATCTGACTCCTCTAGGTTTGTAGCCCCTCATACTTGGACGACTCCTCTTGATCGAATGCAATTGATGGATAAACTCGGCATTACTATGAAACCCTACTCGACGTCCTAGCTCGACCTCTCCTTGGGCTACATCTCGACCAACCTCTTTGATCAAATGAGCTCCCTCTCACTTGATTGCCTAGCATTGATCCTTAGGCCTCCTTAAATAACCTTTTCTTTTAGTGTTTAATAACTCTCTAGATTTAGGGTTTTAGTCGTCTTAGACCTTAGTATATAATAATTTTCTTTTTAATTTCTTTTTAGATTTAAAACCCCATTCTTGGGTTCAAAACCGCATCGCTTGGGTTCTTTGCCCACAAAGCCTTCTGTGATCAAACTCCTCACAAACCCAACTCCTAGGGTTGTGGAGGACATCCCAAGCTACACAAATCAATAATCCTCATAACTATGGTTTTTAAATTACTATATATAAGTTTGAATCCTAGCAATGGTTCCCTAGTTGTCTAGGATATGCAAGTGCACTAGTTTAATTACTCTTGCAAATTGTAGATGAGTTGGAATCTCTAAAGCCACAAATGTAATTAGGGCTCAAAAATATTGATTTTGTAGCTTAAAGAGGGCTTTTGCAGAGGCTTGTGTCTAGCATGCAGGAGAAGTCCTCTTTAAGTGGTAGTTCGAGAGGAGCAACTAATATGGTTTGTTTCCCATGTCTAACTTAGGAAAAACACATTAATTAATTTAGTTGATTAATGTTGGCTAATTAAGAAAATTTCTAAGGATAAATATTTGACTTAGATCTAATCCTAACCATTAATCTAAGAGGATTAGGATTTAATCCTAGTCGTCTATCACGTTCGAGATTAAGGGTTAGGGATTTTGCTCAGTTTGAAATTATAAAGAGAACCTATAAGGGAGAGGATGAAGACACACATTTGCATTGTCAAGGAAGTGATTCTCTCATGAGTGAGAGGCTCGAGTGGCTGAGGAGAAAGAGGAGAAGTGTACAACTGAATTTTGGAAGGAGAATTTGAGAGAGGGCCGAGATCCCAAAAGGGCGTTGAGATTTAAAGGAGAGAGGCTGAGTTTTTGGAGTAGTACAAGACTGTGAGGAGAAGCCAAAATTTCCAACTAGTGCCATGTGAGGAAGGGAGCCTAAATTTTCCTTGGGTGCAGCCGTACAAGTGGAAGCTGAGAAATTTCTAGGGTTGAATTATCTTGCAGAGCAACCATCTTTAGGGGAGTTGAATTATTCCTTGGGCCAAAAATCCTAGGGTTTGTTTCGGGTTCTAATATCGCTATATTTTCTGTGTAATTCTTTGTAGGTCTTTCTAGATTTCAACATAAAGTGAAGGGAGATTTATTGGGTTGAATATTTTTGCCTTCTGATTTCCTACTTATTTTTTTCCGCTACAAATTTACTGTTTAAAATTTGAGAACACCAACATATTTATTTTCATAGTTTCAGATATTAATTTGGGGCACATTATTTTCTGGGTATAAATAATTGTGAGAAAAATAAATAAGATCTGGTATTAAAATGTCAACCAAAAAAACCTTCAGTGGATCATTTCACAATTGCTTATTTTTAATCCAATGTGGAAGAGTTCACATCAACTTCTATATATTCCCTAGGATATAATGATATTGCATGTGATGATATTTATTATTCGTATAAGCAACAATTGGGAACCTCATCAATTGGTAAAACACACTTTTCAATGTTATATAAAGAAACTTGCCAATTGGATACTAGATATTGGCTTGTACTCGTGTGAGATGTGGTCAATTTTGACCACTACTACTATAACCTCTAGGTGAAACCATGTGCCCCAACACATGGCTCACGGGATAAATTGAAGGGATTTGAACCTTGGATTACATACTTGACATAATACTTTATAGCATAGCCATCACTAATTGAGCTGCCCCCCCCGGGGACAACTTGTATATTTATTTTTATAAACCATAAGCCCTTTAAACAATTTTGAAATACATTTGTAAAAATACTTGTAAACCTGTGTAGGATTTTGGTTTTCTTCACTAACAATTACACTTCTTAACCTAAAATCTAAAACAAGATACAATTTCGAAATGCCAACTACCAAACATTGAAGAAGTTGGTAAATTTCAATTCTCTCTCAGTTCTAAGTTACACTTGTTCATTGTCTCTTTGAATCAAGCTCTTTACTCTTGGATACTTCCTCCCACACTCTTGCAACCTCATGCTTTTGATTATTGGACATTTCCTCTTTTGTGTCCTTACTTGAATGCTAGTGGTTTTAGATGACTTGAATGCTAGTTGTTTTAGCCACATGGATTGCAGATTTAGATATTATGCTTTTCTTTGTAGAATTTTATATGGAGTTGGAAATGTTTTCAAAAGTTGTTTTTAAAATTCTCCCCATTGCTAGAGGAGCTTGATGGATTAAGTGATTTGTTTCATTTTTTTCTTTGTGCATTGATAGGTTCTTTTACAATGCATTATGGGGGAGATCTTGTCACATGGGTAATGCTGACATCATCATATGTTAGCTTTAGGTAAAATTATAATACTGTATAATAAACAATAATAGTAATACTAAATGATAGAGAAATATAGATACAAATAGAAATAAAAATATCTTTACATATATAGAAGAGAGAGATACGATATGTACACATAACATACAAATTGGTATGTAAAGAGATAACATAATATAAAAACTGCTGTATAAAGGAGATAGAAAGAAAGATACCAAATTTACACATAACTAGAAATATTATATATATGATATTTACATGTAAATATTGCTACATTGCAAATATAAATATCTTAGCAATAACCAAGATTGTAATAAAATATATATATCTTCATAAATTGTGGGTTCTGAGTTCTATGGAGTTGAATGAAACTACAACCAATGTAGTGTTGAGAAATGTAACTAGTATTGGTCTTCATAATTATTGTCTAGCTCATAGTATAACCTTGATGTATTTGTCAAAAAGAAAGAAAAAGAAAAATTATTGTAAAGATCAAAATAATTTTTTTTTATAAGCATGGGTTTCATGCTCAATTTATTTTGTTTCTAGGTCTAAGCACCCATTGTGTGCTTCTAGGGTTTGTTTCTTGAGTCATATTCCTTGTCATCTTGTATTAGACCCTTCTTGGGCTTATTGTATCAAAGGAGAAATTTATTTTGTGTCAAAAATGTATGTTGTGCCTCCTCCACCAAGTTGGCCTCAAGTACAGTCAAGCCGACCTCATTGAAGGGATTCGACCACCTTGAAGAGACTATAAATAAGTTGACTGTTGGGCATTTGACCTATTGTAGCATCCATCTAAGTGAAATTTGATCTGCAATCAAAGGGAAGTGTGAAGGCCTAAAGAAGGAGCAAAAAAGACTTGAAGAAGGAGAAACCCTAGCGAAGGAAATGAGCTCATTTTCTCTTGTTTCTGGTTCACACATGCGAGATTTTGGGTTGCAGTTAGGGGCTAAAATTGCAGGTTTGCAGGAGAGGCCGAAATCTTGATGTAGGAGGCTGAAATCTGTGATTGATGCAGTATTGAAGAAGGTTGACTCTTGTTGACTAGAAGTTGATGTTTGTCATCTTGGACGGACTATCTTGGGAAGCTGACTTGGTGGATCAGAGGAGGTCTATGTCTTGGTCAAAGGGTCTTGGTCATCTCATCTGATTTGGTTCTAAAGAAGAGGAGAATTTTGGGTTTTCCCCTAGAAGAGGGGCTTTTCCCTCGTTGAGAGCCTACATCCTGTCTCCTTGTTGTTTTGATCTTCATGCATGTATGTTTTGGCAGTTGCTTGATGATAAGAAGACATAAAATAAGTTAATAAGATTGCAAAGAAATCGCAAGTAATTATTAAGATAAGAAAATCTTTCTGCCTTCTTGATTTTCTAACATGGTATCAAAGCTTAAGGTGATGTAGAAGAATAAAAAAGTAGCTTGAAGATCAATAACTCTAATCATCTTAAGGAAGGATTCAAGAGAAGTTTGCATGGTAGATCATAAGGAGAAGAGAAGTCTTACTTTTTGGCCCTTTGAAGATCTGTTGGAAAACACCATTTGATAGAAGGAAGGAAGCCTTGAAAGGTAATATAGAAGTTTTGGTTCCCTATAAGGTAGTTTGAAGAAGAAAAGCTATCGAAGGCTACAAAGATATCTAGATTTCATCAAGTGTGACATTAACAAGTATACCGATGGCATCATCAATGAAATCTGAGAACAAACTTCAAGGAGCATCTAACTCTAGAGGATGGAAGACAAGGATGGACCTCATCCTTGCAAGGAATAAAGTATTGGAACTAGTACAAGGAAAAGTCAAAGAACCAACTGATGATGCTAGAAAGGAGAAGTACAAAGAAAATGATAGTATAGACATGAACCTAATTGTGGATCGAGTTAAAGACAACTTCATTCCCTACATATCCACTCTAGATACCTCAAAGAAAATGTACGATGCTCTCTCCAAGTTATTTACAATCAAGAGTATCGAACAAGTGGCAAGTCTAAAAAATGAGCTTCGAACTGTCAAAATGACCAAAGATGATACAATGTCCTCTTTGTAAGACTTGCCTATATAATAGGTGAACTACAAGCAGTTGATGGAATAGTTACTAATAAGGACTTGTGATTGCTGCCCTTCTAGGACTACCAAAGTCTTGGAATGCCTTTGCAGCTGAAATTAGTAGTTGGAAAAATTCTCCCTCCTTCAAAGAAATGTGGTTTGCTTGTATTCAAGAAGAAGCTCGTCTTTCCTTGATAGGAGGTAAGCAAGAAGGTGAAGAAAATACCTCAAATGCCTACTCCACTCATTTCAAGAAGAAAGGAGGAAATAAGAAACTTAAAGGGTCAGAGAAAAACCACGAGAAGATTGACCTTTCTAAGATAAAATGCTATCATTTTCACAAGATGGGACACTATAAAAACCAATGCCTTGATAATCCTAAGAACAAGAAGAGAGAAAGAGACCAAGCAATAATTGCCACTGATGATAATCTTCCAAAGAAGGCCAAAACTGAGGTTTTTGAAGTCAAGAACTTATTCTATTAAGTATTTATGGATATTATCCCTTCCATGTCATTCGCTTATAGTATAGGTTATTGTTTTTAGGTCTTGTAAAGTTTCTCTTATGTTTGACTCTAGGATCAATCTTTCTTTTTTATTTCTAGGGTTTACAAATCTAATATGTTTTGTTAGAAAATTCTCGAGTTGTTTTGATAAGTTGGAGAAATCCCTCGCAAAACTAGATTGATGCAAGATCAATAGGGAGCTTCCACCTTTTCACGAAAGATAAGTATTCCTTATTCCTTCAAATTATTTTGTTAATTCCCTCTATATATTTAGCTTTATTCTTGCTGCTTGATTGTAGTCCTTTCCTTGTGTTTTCTTTGGAAGAAGGTTTGTAGGTATATTCTAAAGAAGAAAGGATTATGCTTAGATTCAGAGGGAGCCTCCAAAAGGAAGACTTAGGAAACTTTGTTGCAAAGAAAGCCCTTCAAGGTTTGTAAAAATGACAACTCTAGGTATGTTTAAAATCATAAGTTTTGTAGCAAGTCCTTATCATAAAAGTAGGTACGATCATTTTGCCTTTAAAAATTTGCTTTGTATTAATAACTCTCTCATGTCTAGGGTTTTTGCTATAGAATCGTAAATATTCTTTTGTTAAGATGTTTAGATTAAATCAACCTTTATAATAACTATCTTTTGCTATTTGTTCATTTTTGGTGAAACCCTAACCTTTTGATTTTTTTTAGGGTTTGTTAGGGCATATGATAAAAACCCAAGTTTTTAAGGGTTTGATGATATTATCTAGGGTTTATGATAAAAACCCTAGTAAAAGTTGAAATAAGATTCTAGGACTTGAAAGAGAAACCCTAGATGCGTTTGTTATGGTTGAAACCCTAACAGATCTAATTATTGAACATCTAAGTTTTGGAAAAACCCTAGCAAAGGTTGTTGTAAGAGTCTAGGGCATAAAAGTGTAACCCTAGGTGTAAATGCTTATGTACAATTGAAACCATAACAAGGTTTAGGTTTTGAATATCCAAGGTTTATTTTCTTGTTTGAAGTTTTTATTTTTGATAACCTTAGATGCTATCATTGATAAAGTTAATGTCATTCTCTTGTATATTTGTACTTATTCGTACTTGATAAGATTTGCAGGTACAAGTTTGCAAGAGGTTGTAAAGAGTTGTGCCTACCTCATACTTGATGATGACCTTATGATGATATTGAGCATGATGGAAAGAGGGCGCTGTAAGAACCCTATTAACATTGAAGATTACATTGATGTTTGAAAGATAACCTTGTCGCCATATGAAGATAAAGAATGAAGTTTTGGAAGGTTGAAGTTCTTCGATGATATGATGATGCTAAAGAAAAGGCTCGTGTAGTTGGAAGAATAAAGTTGTTGATAAAATTACCCCCTAGTTAAGAAAGAGCTTGGATGAAGGAAAGTGTATATCCTCCATAATTGGGAGGGAGGACATGATGTTTTAGCGATACGTATAAGAAAATGAAATCGGAGAATAACTAAGGCATTGCGGCTATTGATGTGTTGACAATAAGATACAGTTGTTTTGAGATGTGCTAAGGTTGAGTTTGGTGCTGCTAGAGAGGTTGGAGAAAGGAAGCTTTCGTAAATATTTGTTGGATATTATAATGAATTAAGCAACATCAAAATGAGGACCCCAGAGATTGTGCTAGCATATCGATAATAAGAACCAATATATTGGAAGTGATTGGGGTTGTGAAGCTACAATATGTTCTTGTGGATGAACAAGTAGTTGATGTGTTGATCTCTCCCTGAGAAGTTTGAATATTTGATAAGCATGCTTGGATTGGTGGATATCTCAGATTTGGTTGAGAGGGAGAGATAAGTACCATAAGCTACCCGTATGATGGTACATGGGAGGACATCTTGGCTTGGTTGGTGTTGAGATCTCAGTTATAAGTTGGCCTTAGTGATGTCTAGATCTTGGTGTGGGAGGGTATCTTGGTCTTATGGAGCTTCGTTTTAGTGTTTGACCTTGGTGATACCTAGATCCTTGTGAGGGTTTGTGTCTTGGCATGGAGTCGTAGATGGTATCTATAGCTAGTTGGATTAATACCAAGGCTGTAGCTTGGTACCTATAGTGGCAAGTTGCCTTGATGACACCTTAGTCCTTGTTGGGAGGATACCTTGGCAGTTTTGGTATCCCTAACATTGCATATGTTGTTGTACCCTTCTTGGAACATTTCAATTTGAGGTCAACCTTGTACCAGTTGAACAATTATGAATACCTCCCTAGTTAAGAGGGAGTGTTGAGAAATGGAACTAGTATCGGTCTTCATAATTGTCGTCTAGCTCATAATATAATTCTTATGTATTTGTCAAAAAGAAAGAAAAATAAAAACTATTGTAAAGATCAAAAGAAAATTATTTTTATAAGCATGGGTTTCATGCTCAATTCATTTTCAATGTTTCACCAAGTTTCTGGAATGTGGGGGCAAGGGAGTGGGGATACGCAAGAGCGGCCTATGCAAAAGCTCCCCACCATTTTTTAGGAAACGTGGGGGACATTGCAATCTTAAAAACTTATAAATATAAAAATATATGATATATCATGGAAATTTTAATATTTATAATCTAACTGCCTTTATCATTATATAATATATAACACTTACATCATGAAGGATAAATGATAAATCGATGAATCATATAACTGAAGTCTGAAACAAATTTAAAATGAAAAGCATGATATCATATAATCATACATCATACATATAAGTTTGTAACTGTACAATGTAACTACTAACAATGCACAATGAAAATAAATGTTTAAAGTTTTAAAGTTTAAACCATATTGAAGTTCCAACTATGAATACTGAATATTGAAATAAAAGTCAAGTCTGATACATCAAGAGTCAAATTTTTATAGAGTCAAGACTTAAGTCTAATATATCATATATCAAGATTCAAAATAAACTGAAGTCTACAACTGAAGTCTGAAACAAAAAAGCAAATAAGTTATTAACATAAGAACATATCAAGTGATAAATCATAAATGAGCATAATTGCTCAAGGTAATGCCCCGCTAGTCTCTGCATCCAACTGTTGCATGAATAAATCAGAACCAACCATGTCACCATCTGAATCAGAATCACTTACATTCTCAAACATGCTAAGTGGCACACCAATCAACCCCATTTGTGTCTCATTAAGTCTCTCCTCCATATCTGCGTGTGCATCATCCTTTGGATCAACATCCCATCGTGTTCCCGGTTCATAAAAATTAGGATTATTTTGTTTCATTAATTTTTTTTGTGAATTTTGTCTTAGGGAAATGATGCCTCATGACCCCACATGACCCCCTTCACCTAGGAAACGACCCCATTTGGAGGATTCGACCCCGAAAATCGAGGAACCACCCTCTTACAAGTTTCCGCATGTACCTTTCTTTTTGGGAGTGCGGGGAAACGACCCCCAGTCGTCCCCAAGTCCCTAGGGCGCCAGGGAGCTAGGAAACTCAACCCCCAAGTGGGCGGACATGACCTGGTGGAACACTGTTTATTTTGTTTCTAGGTCTAAGAACCCATTGTGTGCTTCTAGAGTTTGTGTCATGACTCATAGTCCTTGTTATCTTGTATTAGACCCTTTTTGGGATTATTGTATCGAAGACTAAATTTATTGTGTGAAAAAATGTATGTTGTGCCTCCTCAAGAATCATGGGATGATGCCTCATTCTATGAACCCCTTAATAGATGAAGAATTAGATATCGATGGGTTGAGAGTGTGGTTGTGTTGCGATGTTGGATGGGTTTGGTGCTATTTGAATCAAAGAACAAAGAGGTTTGCCGAGACAAAAGGGCGTGGTTGGATTGTTGGTAAATTTTCTTATTCCCTTTTTGAAATTTGGCCAAGTATACCATAGGTTAGTGGAGTCTTTCTGTCGCTTTATTTTAGGGTCTAGAGCCCATGACAGGCTTGGAGAGCATACTACATTGCCTTTTCCCTAGCTGGAAGGTGTGCAAACAGTGCCCCTTCCTTGTCCTGTGGACATTCCACCATATTGAAATCACTGCAAATAAGCCATGGTGCATTTTATACCCCAATCCATATGCCAGCACCAAAATATTGCATGCATCCCAGAATTATTGCAAGCGTAAATATTGGCTAGGCTAAGGCATCGACCATCAAGATTGAGTAGAAGCCAGCAGTCAATGATCAAACCCTTTTCATCTTGATAGAATGGATTTTTGATTGATGGTGTAATCAAAATTGTTTCCAAAGTAATGAGCACAATTCATTCAACTAGTCAAGAGCTATAAAGATTGTACCATCAACCTTGTTCCTTTTTACTTGTAATCTCAAGCTTTGGTCTCCATCATTATTATCAAACATATTGATTAGTTTATAAAACATATATGTTACTGTACCAAGAAAAGCAAGGTGCATTCTACATACCAATGTTGAAGAGATTGTAATTTGTAACACCTATCGCGTTTATTTGTTCCCATGTAAGGTCAGCCTAATTTTAAATTTTATACAAAACTAATATAATAAAGTAGTGTGTGTGTGTGTAAAGCACACCAGCTTAGATCCATCTTAACTCAGGATCTTTAAAGTGCTGAAAGATTCACATATCAATTGTTTTTTGGATCCTTTTTGGTGCTTAATAGATATAGATTTAAGATGAATCTACAGTGTTATCTTATTAAGCATAACTTATAAATTTAATATTCTATCTTGGTGCATTCTACAGCTCAGTTTGAAGAGATTGTAACATCTGTCTAATGTAACACTCATCTCATGTAAGGTCATCCCAATTTTAAAATAGTGTGGGGATCCATCTTAACTGAGGATCTTTTAAGCACCAAGAGATTCACATCTATTTTTTGGATCCTGCTCAATGCTTAATAAATCCATAGTTAAGATGGATCTAATGTTAGTAAATATAACTTTTATTGTATATGAAGTTTGTTAGATTTAATTTTTAATTATTTATTTTCAATTTATTGAAGACGAATTATATTGAATTTCATTAATTTTTATTAACAAATATTGAATTGTCTCGAACAAAATTGCTTAACATAATGGAATTTAATTGGTATTTAAAAAAAATTGCCAATTTTCAAATTTCAATGATAAAAATCATCAAACATTGTGAAATGTTGTAGGACATGTAGAGTAGGTTGGTATTTATCTTGCACTCACGTAAGAAGTCACAATCTGATTTGTTAGGGACATTTCAGAGCAATTGGTCCTCGTGTCTCAAATTACAAATTTACAAGTTGTGTGTCTCAAATTACAAATTTACAAGTTGTGTGACCTAGTTATGCTTTTACCAGTGTTCAATTATTCATTTTATTTCTTTGTCAAGGTGTGCATATAGTTTTTAGATATGGACTGATTTGTTCTTTGGGTTTGATTATGACCTCTGTAGGATTGCTTGTCTAAGGAAGGAAATCCCCTTTTGGTATTGTTTTCTGCATGGACGTTTTTATCTCACATTGTTTTTAATATTTATGCAATTTAGTTTTTTCTTTATATTAGCTCTTTTTGAATCCTTGTTCTGGCAAGAAGCTAGGTATGCTGTGATTTAGCCTCTCAGCTATTTGATTATGTGGTTATTGTTATGTCACTTGGCACTATACTAATAGTATTGTTTTTTTTGTTTCCGAAGAAAAAACTTGTAATTCTTTAAAAAAATAAAATCACATTTTGCATGTGCTTAATGCATGCATGGTAGCCTAACTACCTGTACTCATAACATGCAAAAAATGCACAAAAATAAGAATTACATTTACCCAGATAAACTGATTTTTTCTTTTCTACTTTCCTCTTTTTAACTTTTTGCCAACCCCCAAAATTTGGATCGGCAATTACAATTGCCATTTCTTCTTTTGTTGATTTTATTGGCACGTCTTTATCTAAGTCAGAACCCTCAGATGAATGAGTTCGCTTTGTTCTGGCTCCTCCTTGGTTGTTGCATATATCCTCATGTTGTTTTCCTAGAACCTGGATCACTGCTAAATCATTGGTTTTCTCGGTGTGACTTTCAAGATTATTCTGCTTTTTTTTGTCGTCCTTCACTTGGGGACCTTGTTGGTTCTGTTATTTTGTTTGTTGATGATTCTTGTCCATTTCTTCGCCTTCATCTTCCAAAGAAAGCAGATCTAGATATTGCCATCCCTTTGGCTTTTGCGATCTTTTCTTTGCCCCTTTTTTTGCTAGGGGGCATGTATTCTACAAGTGCCCTATCTGATGACAAATTCGGCATTTGAAAGCCATATTTTCAAAATCTAACAATTGGGTCCACTTAAAATCTTTACGGACCAGATGGATGTGATCTAGTAGGCCTTTACTAAGTTCTTTCTCAACACAGATCCCAGCAAAAGTAAAGATACCTTTTTGCATTTTGTTGTGATCCATTTTGAGAAATTCCCCAACGTGTTTCCAATACCTTTTAAAACTTGGTGGTGCCAGAAAGGGAGAGGGAGGTTGTGTAGTCTCACCCATTCCGACATCTTCATAACCACCATTATTGTAGCATCAAACACTGGAACCATGGAGTTACGAAGAGACCCTCCCTTCCCCAAAACCGTGGTTCCTTCTTTAAAACAAAGTCCAAATCCTCTTGTTTATCGAACTGAACCACAAAAAAAGCCTTTCATCGAACATTGTGAAAGGTTGTAGGACACATAGAGTAGGTTGCTATTTATCTTGCACTCACGTAAGAAGTCACAATCTGATTTGTTAGGGACATTTCAGAGCAATTGGTCCTCGTGTCTCAAATTACAAATATACAAGTTGTGTGACCTAGTTCTGCTTTTACCAGTGTTCAGTTATTTAGTCTATTTCTTTGTCAAGGTGTGCATATAGTTTTTAGATATGGACTGATTTGTTCTTTGGGTCTGATTCTGACCTCTGTAGGAACACTTGTCTAAGGAAGGAAATCCCTTTTTGGTATTGTTTTCTGCATGGACGTTTCTGTCTCACATTGTTTTTAATATTTATACAATTTAGTTTTTTGTTTATATTAGCTCTTTTTGAATCCTTGTTCTGGCAAGAAGCTAGATATGCTGTTGGCTATCCATCTTTTGACCAAATCTAAAAAGTTTGCTATGATTTAGCCTTTCAGCTATTTCATTATGTGGTTACTGTTATGCCACTTGGCACTATACTAGTAGTTGTGTTTTTTTTTTTTGTTTATGAAGAAAAAACTTGTAATTCTTTAAAAAAATAAAGTCACATTTTGCATGTGCTTAATGCACTCATGGTAGCCTAGCTACCAGTACTCGTAACATGCAAAAAATGCACAAAAGAAGAATTACATTTTACCCAGATAAACTGAGTTTCTCTTTTCTACTTTTCCCCTTTTTAACTTTTTGCCAACCCCCAAAATTTGGATAGGCAATTACAATTGCCATTTCTTCTCTTGCTGATTTTATTGGCACTTCTTTATCTGAGTCTCAACTCTCAGACAAATGAGTTTGCTTTGTTCTGGATCCTCCTTGGTTGTTGCATATATCCTCATGCTGTTTTCCTGGAACCTGGATCACTGCTAAATTATTGACTTTCTTGGCGTGAATTCAAGATTATTCTGCTTCTTTTTGTCCTCCTTCACTTGGGGACCTTCTTGGTTCTGTTATTTTGCTTGTCGATGATTCTCATCCATTTCTTTGCCTTCATCTTCTAAAGAAAACAGATCTAGATATTGCCATCCCTTTGGCTTTTGCGAACTTTTCTTTGCCCCCTTTTTTGCTTGGGGGCATGTATTCTGCAAGTTCCCTATCTGATGACAAATTTGGCATTTGAAAGCTGTATTTTCAAAACCTAACAATTAGGTCCACTTAAAATCTTTATGGACCAGATGGATCATGGATGCAATCTAGTAGGCCTTTACTAAGGTCTTTCTCAACACAGATCCTAGCAAAAGTAAAGATACCTTTTTGCATTTTGTCTTGATCCATTTTGAGAAATTCCCCAATGTGTTTCCAATACCTTTTAAAACTTGGTGGTGCCAGAAAGGGAGAGGGATTTTGTGTAGTCTCACCCATTCTGGCATCTTCATAACCACCATTGTTGTAGCATCAAACACTGGAACCATGGAGTTACGAAGAGACTCGCCCTCCCCAAAACCATGGTCCCTTGTTTAAAACAAAGTCCAAATCCTCTTGTTTATCGAACTGAACCACAAAAAACTGCTTTGAGCACAGGTAGATATCACATTTATTGGTCCAATTGGTGAAGATCCACTGATGTAGATCTTTGGACTTGGGCTAGAAACCATTAAATCTGCAAATAAGAGTTGTGGTTTGAAGAGCTATGAAAAGACCACTTACTTCTGACAAATTTACTGACATATCTGGTGCTTTTTCCATTTGTTCAACCAGATAAGGAGCTAGAATTGATAGGTTTGGGGATTGTCTGTATGTTGTAGCAACTTTCCCTTTCACAACATCCTTGAATGAGGCTAGCCCCTTAGGGTTTCTGGCAGATGAAGTTGATCCATATGGGTTACTCATTCTTGGAGCTCCACCTCGCAACCTCAGGTTTATGATAATTGTGGCATTGCAATCTATACTGTAATCTTTCAGTTGGATGACATCTTGTACCGATCTGTCTTCATGGATAAGAATTTGTAGATTTGCCAGTATCCCCAAATTATACTGGACCTTCTTTTTCAGATTTATCACCAGATTAGAGTGCTGAATCCCAAAGAGGAACAATTTCCCATTTAGGGTTTCACAAAGATTTGATAAGGTTCCTCCATATCCGGATTCGATTTTTGCAGAAGATGCCTCTGATTAGAAAAAATCCACGCTCCATATATACCCCACGACTAAACTCACAACGATATCTGTAGGATGGCAAAAAACAGATCTGGATCTTTGAATATGGAAAAAACCACAGACACTGATTTGGTGGTGCATCTTTAATTTAAGATGTCCTTGATTAAGCTGAGAGCCTGCCAAACCTATACCAAAGCGCTCTTGTCCTCCATTAACGGCTATCGAAGCATATGAATCCCAAAGTGAAGGATGCCAGGAGCACCAGAGGCAAGCCATAGCTTTGAGGCGACACCATTTGCATCACAGAAAAAGATCAAAACCCTAGCATATGTCTTGCCCATTTTTTGTCCTCTCAAAATTTCAATCAACTAGTAGTAGTGTTAGTTACAAGGCAGATGATATTAATAGGTAAACAACAGTCAAGCCTGTCCGTTGCATCATATGTTCCATTTATTTTCAGCTTTTCATTGGAGGTTAGTCCATCCCAAACAACCTATTTGGGACCATATTGATTTGGCTAGTGGCGTTTTACTCGCATGTACCAGGCATGAATGTTTGGAGGTGTTTCATTGGAACTGGATTCAACGTGCCATTTGTGCCAGCGAGATCCAACTTGTAGGATGTCGAAATTCAGTATATATCCCCAGAAACATGCTAGAATTTGAACTCCTAACAAATGTGGGGCTTGCTTGCTTTTAAAGCAGAGTCTCACCAAGACAAAATAAAAATAGTTTTAAACAAGTTAAAAGTCTTTGCGTCTTGAAATTGGAGTACTATCCATTATAATAGAATGTATCTTCAGTACGCTTGTTGTGGGATGCATTATGTTGCTAATTCAAAGTTTTTACGTACAACATTAGTTTGTTGAATAATGACTTTTATGTTCTCAATTATTTTCCGCTATTTGTTTGATAAACATGAAATCTTTTCCTGTGTTCATTTCTTGGTGTTAAAGAGTTCATATTGTTGTATATATCATCTATCGATATTTTATTACAAGGACAGAAAGAAATTAATCTTCATAATTCAGTATATGTTGAAATGCATGGTAAGTAGACGTACAATTTCAGATAGGCATTTCAGTTCTCTATAACCATTTGTTAGGCAGGGCAATCAATTATTCCTTCAAATTTGCTTCTCATACATGCAATCATTGTTTGGGATATTGGTCACATTGCTAATTAACTCCAGTGTTCCACAGGGACACATCCCTTAGGGTGGGGTGCACGCACCCCACGCTTCCCTTGCACTTGGGATGGGGGGACGCCTAGGGAAACGTTGCCCCATGCCCCCCTTTTGGGGAGACGTAAGGGGAAACATTTCCCCAGTGTGGGTGACACGTCTCCTCAAAAGGGGTGCTTCTGGGCGCACACCCTCAAAAGGGGGACGTCTATAAGCACCCCTTTTGAGGGGGGACGCCTAGAAGCACTCCTTTTGAGTTTCAAGAACTTTTGTGTGGGGAAATCTAATATTGAAGCCCATGGCCCTGTTATTTCTATGTAATTCATGGTAATGTTAAATTATTGAAGTAAAAGGATGAAAGTGAAAGATAAAGGTTTACTTAAATTTTTAACATTACCATGAAATGACTGAGGATGTTTGAGAGTGGTTCTGACCTCGTTGGATTTCATATGGAGAAAGTAGAATTTTAGATCTTAGTCAAAATCCAACAGACTTCACATTTTTTTAGGATTTAAGGATCAGGGGGGATTGCAATGTTTCCATTGGATTTTGTCATCTACAAGGGTATGGAAGTAGTATTTAATCAAGAGCACCAAGCTCTCTATGTACCTTGATGTTAGTGACATTGGTTCTTGAACTCCTCTATCATGACTCCAACTAAAAATGTACCCATCACTCAAACAAAATCTTGACTTGACATGCAACATGCTACATTCTCTCTATCTCATTTGAATGCTTTGAGGGTGATACTGATGACAAAGATCACAATATAGGTAATGAATTTGATGATATGTAGGTATTTGTTGTAGCATGACTTTTTAGATGCTAGAGGCCATCTAGAGCTTGTTTGTTGATGCATTTTCGGTTCAAAGATGGATTGCACTCAGTGTTATTTTGGTTATGTGCACCCTTACATGCTATGTAAATGAGAAATTTTGCTTATTTGTGTATAAATCGTTTGGACTCATATGGATGCACATGAATATATATGTTTTTCTCTAAATTTTGAATATTTTAGGTGGTTTTTGTTGATTGGTTTTTTGGTCTGGTTTCTTTACCGGTACTAGGCCAGTTTCGACTGGTTCTCATTTCAGAGGGTTTTCTGATTTGGTTACCGGTTCGATTCTGATAACATTGTTACCTACTATAATCTATTTTGTTTAGTATTAATTGGATTATAGAATGATGAGTGATGAATTTAAATTTTAAATCAATTTTTCATTCTAGAATTATGAATGATAAATTTAATTTTTAAATCAATGTAAATTCTAGAATGATGAATGATGAATATGGATCAATGTATTTCATTATTGAATCTCGTGGTGTATGGATGAATGATGAGTATGAATGATGTATGTACTAGTATGAACGATGAAAATGGACTAATGTATTTCATTATTTAATTCAATCATGTATCGATCAATATATTTATGATTTCATTATTGAATATTATATATATATATATATATATATTTATATATATATATAATGTTAAAAAAATTATATACCTCCACGTCTCCCCACCCCCCTAAATTTCTCTAAAATTTGATGGTACTTTCACACGACCTCCTGTGTCTCCCCATCCCAGAGTCTTGGTGGAACATTGATTAATTTTGAATTTCTGCTATTCCTGCATCCACAGTTGCGAGTCAAATGCTTCCATGTCCAGTTGGAGGTTAAAGCCATGCTTTTTCTTTTTCTACCTTTGTCTACTTGTGGAATTGATGGCTGTATTTATATAAAATTGAAAAAATACTGCACCTTGAAGGCTTGCTTGGTTGAGAATAACTTGCTTTGAACTTCTTAGAGTAGGTCTGTAAGCCTTGGTGTGTTCATAAGAAACATTCTAATGTTACCTTCAATTGTGGTGATGGGATACATGTTAAACTAATGTTCAAACTGCGTTCTTTTTGAAATAAGCTGAGTTTCAACAGTCTATGAGCATCAATTATTTTTTGTTGAATAGACACTTAATCAAAATTCTGATTTCTGTTTTTGGTCCTGTAGCATGTTTTGATACTATAATAAGTGTTCATTATGCTTTAAATGATGAATCATGCCAATACACTGGTTAAAATCATCACCTGCATATTCTCAAATGGATATCAGAAATGGAGGTTCAGGGTCAAATTTTCATTGTGCATGCACAGTGGGACAAATTAGGTTTATAACAAATCCTTTGTGTGCACACGCATTCTCAAGTTTTGTATAATCAGTTTATCAAAATTGGAATGACAGGAAAATAATGCAGTATGTTATTGACAAAGACATCTTATGCTACGAGGGGTTGCAAGTCATAGACTGCTTAGACGTGATTTGTCTTATCGAAATTGGAATGGCGGGAAAGGAATGCACTGTTATTGACAAAGACATCTCATCCTACGAGGGGTTGCAGTGATAGACTGCTTAGATGCGATCTATCTTATAGGAGACATGGATGGTCTGTCCAAAGATATCCCACACTTATTTCTGTATTCTTTTTCAATTTTGAAAGTGTTCTTTGCATGCACATTAATTATCAGTGTATGTCAACTACTTTAAAAAATGGCTTTAATTTGGAGCTGCAATTAAGAAATACGTCTTTGGGGTTCTTTGCTAAACTCACTATATTGACTATATTGAATGTGGTCTGTTGTAATTTCCCTGTGGCAGTTTTTTCTGTTGATCAGTCAACAAAACGTTTAGCTTTTCAAACAATAATTGCTTCTACAATGCCAATACAAAGTATATATATTTTGGAAAGTTCCGCCTGCAAATCAATCACTCTAAGGATACTTGTGATTATAGATGAAAAGACACATATTTTGGATGGTTCCATCTGCGAATTCTATAAAGATAATTGGGACTAAAGATGAAAAAGAGCTTGTTTTGTTTAAAAGGTGATTTCTTGTTAATTATGCAGTTGACATATACTGGTTACATTTGACCTTGAATAATTGCATTTCCGTATATGTGGGAATGGTAATAAAATGAAATGGATTAAAATTCAGTTAAACTTAGGATCTTTCTACCAAATAAAAAGATCAATAAGGATAAATTCATCTTAATTCCAATTTTTTATTCACAGATGATGATATGCACCAAGAAATATGATACACATTAAGAGGCTTGCCATTCAGAGAGCTGCACCATTTATAGAATCATGCCCAGTTTGGGAGACAGCCGGAACTTGTGCTGATTCCATCTTCAAAAATTCATCTAGTCTTGCGGAGTGCTTGGCACACACTAGCAGATTTAACCACCAGGGATTAACCTGCTTCAGTTGTAAATAAATAATAAAGACATTACACACATCTTTTGTAAAATATTATTCTTTATCAGCGCATTGGTAAGACTAGACCACTATCATCACCGTCGTCATTTTTTTTAACCAAATCATAATGTGTGAATTAATAAGTAGATAAACACAATCTTAAAAGAGGATATTTGTTTATTAATTTTTTAATCTGATGAAACAAATTTATTTTGATTTACTAATGTTTTCAAATTTCTGATTCATTGGGTCATTTTAAAATAGGTCAAAATAGGTCAAAAACTTTTATGGGCAAAATTCCATAATCAAAGTTGCTATTAATAAAATGAAGCCATGAAGCCATTCAATTCTATTAGATGTGAAGAAATTTTTAAGAAACTATTCTTTTTGGAAAATTCCTATTAAATTTAAATAAAAATTCCAATAAAAAAGGCTTTATTTGTTTACTAAACTGTAAATATGTATAATAGAAAATAAGGTGTACATGGTTAATGTACAATTACACAATCTTTTGTATTATAGCATTTTGCATTCTTTTAATCATTTTATGCATTGTGGTACACTTTATCATATCATTTGGTTTTAGAGTATGAAGTTTATGTCAATTTATTTATTTATTTTATTTTAATATTTAAATATCTCTGAGTGATATTTGTAGGATTTTATAGCATTTTAGAGTTACATTCCCTTGTTTACTTTGATGATCCTTTTAGAGGGAGTCTTTAGACAGTCATGAAGTCTAAGATCAGTTATTTATAAGTGGTCATCATTATCCTTGATGTTTACTTTGATAATCTTTTTAGAGGGAGTCTTTAGACACTCATGAAGTGTAAGATCAATTATTTATAAGTGGTCATCATTATCCTTGATGGGGTGTTGATATGTTGGCACTCTCTGGTTTACAAGGTGGTCACATCCTTCTACTATAAATTGCTACCATGGGATGAATATGGCTTAATTTTTTTTTTCTAGCAAGTTCTTGTCTTGTGTTTTGCTTGTTCTATTTCTCACCATGCTGTTAAAGTTGCTTTAGTCTTAAGGGGGCTGATAACTCAATGATAGTGATTAATGGAATGCGAGGTATTGTAATGCCTCATGGTAGTTATCCATGAGAGTGCACCCCATGGTGGAAGCAAATATGTAGATCTCTTATGTAATGGCAAAGATAAAGACAATCACCATTCTTTTCCTTGTTGGTTTAATATGCAATTGTTTAACTATGTATTTTGAAGAATATTTATTTGCGTCTAGAATATGACATATAGAGGGAAGAGTAATATTTTATTTTTTATTTACATATTAGTTCATAGATCTATTGCCATATGACATAGATTTGCTCTATAGACACATAAGACTCGTGGATTTGTAAGATGGAGATTGTCGAGTTAAATGTGAATCCATGGTAGTTTTCCCCAAGATGTTTAATATTGTAGATCCATGTAAGGGAGGTCATGCTATTGGAATAAATGATGTGAATGGCGAAAGTTCCAACTTGAATGGTCATGAATAAAGTTAGTGTTATGACTCGCTTTATTTACATAGCAAGGAAGTAGCTAGAATGAATTTTCAGTGAGCATTGAATTTTGAGTGCCCATTTCTATATCAATGGTGGTAGTTAGGCTTCAAGTTAAGAAATTTGTTATTCAAAATTAAAAAAACATTTGAGAATTCTAGCCTTGTAGTTGTTCTCCTCATCAAGACATCTACAATTCAATTGATGAATCCTTTCTAATCAACATATTTCGGATGATTATCATGTAATCT
Source organism: Pinus taeda (assembly GCA_000404065.3). Classification (NCBI taxonomy): domain Eukaryota; kingdom Viridiplantae; phylum Streptophyta; class Pinopsida; order Pinales; family Pinaceae; genus Pinus; species Pinus taeda. Next base: position 27,285 of record APFE031512190.1, on the reverse strand, counting down.
AGAGCCCTCTTATTGTTTTTTAGTTATTCATTGGGATGTTATGTCACCTAGTTGTGTTTAAATTTAGAGAGTACTTTGGTGAGTCTAGTTGTTCACCAATAGAAGAATGATTATCCTATTTTTCACCAAATGGTTAGACGATGCTATTTTCTTGTAGCCAAATTATTTGGCAAATGATCAAGTAATCAAGACATGTTCAAACATGGTAGTTGTTCACTTTTAGAAATTTCTCTCTTTCAAAGTCCATTTCATATGATTATTTAAATTTTGGATTTGATAGTTTTTCAACATATTTGTATCGGTACTTAATTTAGAAGTTTCAGATTGATGATTCAAAGGGTACCTGTCTTTGCCCTAGTTATCATTGCCCTAGTTGTATAATTATTAGGACCTGTGATTGGGGGGTATTTTAGATTGCAAGTTCTTAGATGATCACAAAGTCCAAGATCACTTCTTTATAAGCTATCATTCTTATTCTTGGTGAGGTGTAAGTGTGTTGTCATTCTTTAGTTTACAAGGTGTTCACATCCTTGTAAAATAAATTGACTTCATGAGATGAATACATGTGTTGAGAGAGCTTAAATCTCTTTTTGCCGAGTTCTTGATCCATGCCTTGCTTGCTCTATTTCTTAAAATCACATTGCCTCCTCGACATATATGGCTTGTAGATTCGTTATTACCTCCTAGATCCTCTATGCGCCAATGACACACCTATGTAGGTTTTTACATCACACTCCTGTGTGTTAGCTGCATTCTCATTCATCATGATAAAGAATGTGATATTGCTTCATAGTTTCCTAAGCACTTGTTCCTCACTTAGGAGAGCTAAGATGATAGCCAACATATCTTCTTTTATCTCCTTACCAAGCAACAAACATGCTCAATGCTTCAACATGATGTGCACACCCCCCCTCCATTTTGTGCACACACCCCCTCCATTTTAATGACACTATGTATGGGGAGAAGGTTGACTATTGGATTCACAACTTTAAGATCTATTTCTAGGCCTATCGAACACAGTTCGATGATGAGAAAGTAGCCAATGTTATGCAAATTTTGGAGGGTTTTGCACTGCATTGATGAGATCAAGGTATCCCTATTGAAATGCACTCCTCAATTGAGCTCATTTTGATGGTCGAATTAACTGAGGACTTATCCAGTGTTTAGAATGATTTCATAGTTTCTTTTTGTGGTTGTTTCTACGCTCCTAGATATTGCAAAAATCTCTTTGCATGTTCATTGCAATTGGGACAATTCTTTAAGTAGAGAGTCTATCACTTTATCAAACTCTTCTCCAAGCTTTGGTCTTAACAATAAGTTTTTTGGATGAAAAGGTATTTACTATCAAATTTAGTTCAAGTTTGCTACCTTCATTACATTATGATGTATTGTTGTTTTTCTAGCGCCTTTCTTAAGGAGACTTTTGAATGTGCTCTTGTGGTAGAAAAGCAAAATGAATCCAAACACTCACTCTAGTAGATTTTGCAAGCCCTTTGGTTTTTGTTAAGAAATAGAACGAGAAACGAGAACTTGGTGGAAAAGGCTCTAATTGATTCTCAACACATGTATTCATTCAATGGTATCAATTTATAGTACATGTAGTTGATCACCTCTAGACCTTAGATCTTAGATCTCATTGACAACTCATTATTGGATAATGACAACACCTCATCAATGGATAAGGATGACAAGTAATAAAAAAGTGATCTTAAACATGATTGTTTATGGATTCACAATCTAACATTACAACTCACAATCACAACTCTGAATGATTAGACTAGTAAGGTAACATAAACTTGTGCATATACTAGTATTATCTTCAATCTAAAATTTCTAAACTGGGCTTTGATAAAGAGATGCCTAAAAATTGTTAACATGGATGTTGAATGGTTTATTTGAAATGAATTTTGAAGAGATAACAATGAAAAAAAATGCTTAAGGATTTTCAACACATGTATCCATTCAATGATATTAATTTTTAATGCATGCATTTGACCACCTCTAGATCTAGATCTCATTGATAACTCTTTGTGGATAAAGATGGCAACTCATAAGAAGGTGATCTTGGAAATTGTGATTATTCAATGACTGACAATCTGATGTTTCTCTTCTCAATCAATCTCAAGTCTAAATAATTATACTAGTGAAGTAACATGAACTCATGCATAGATTAGTATTAACGTCAATCTTTATTCTAAAATTTTTTCATTGAGCTTTGATAAAGATATTCTTGAAAAATTGCTAATATGGACAATGAATGGTTGATTTCAAATAAAATTTTAAGAGCGCAAAAACTTTGGAAGTGAACAACTATCATCTTTTAAACATTCCCTTGGTAATTAGTGAACAAATAAGGTCACCATTTTGGAATTAGTGAATAAATGGGGTCATCAAAATTCTCTTTAAATATACACACAATTAGGTGTTGAACAACATCTTGATGAATAATTGATTTCACTGTAGATAGCCTATTGAGGAGACTAGTTGTCATGTTGGAATTTCCAAATGTTGATTGAATTTTGATTGAGAGCACTTCAAAACTTGAACCTTGATTATCATTGTTGATATCCCCCTTATCAAGCACTAAGTGAGAAGATTGTTGAAGAGATCCAAATTTGAGCCTTTGTATTCTTTTGTTCTTCAATGGTTCATCACAATATTTGGTGGTTTTGTTGATTGACCACTAACAAATTTCATTATTTTTGTGGTAGTTTTCTAACCACTAATGATTTTCATAATATAGTTGCTCCTTTTATATGAAAAAGAGTTCAATTTGTCTTCATTAGTGTAAACCCTATCCCTTGAGTGTAAGAGTACTGTATTTGATTCATGTTTCAACTTAAAAGACATGTAGACCTAGAATCCAATCATGCCCAATATTAACATCTGGAACAATTATTTGAAAACCTTATTTTTTGTGATCTCTATAGGAATGTGTCTTTACGTTTGTCTACATTACACTCTATGAATTATGCAACTTTCATCAAATCGTAATGAGTTATTTTCATAACCTTTTTTTCTTTCAAGCATTTATTTGAAAGATGATTTGTCTTTCCATGATGAAGACAATGATGGAGATAAAAAACACAATGTTGCCATATAGTCAACTCTATAATAATGTTGACATTTATTATGAATTTTCTCAATGTTTTTATCCTCAGTGGTATCATCAACATTTTTATTTTTTGTTGTTAATTTCTCAAACCTTCAATTTTTAATCCATAAACCTTGTACTCACTAACTGAACTGGTTCAGAGTAATATGGGATATGAACGTTGTTGCCTTAGTCATAATTTAAGTTGATTCTTGTTGAATTGCAATTCCTCCCAAGGTTTGAAAACCATGTTGGAAAGATTATTTTGTACTTTATTTTCTTCATACATGTTTTCTTTTATGACTTCAAATTCACATTTATGATCCTGTTATCACGTTGTGTTTCTTCTTATGACTCAAAACATTCATTCATCAATTCAAGGTACAATTCCTTTTCATAATTTGTTAAGGAATTATCAACCATTATCTTTGATTGTATTTGTATCAACCATTAGGTCATGTGTATCACAAGTAACATCAACAATCTAAATTAGGTTGATCATGTCACAAGTGGCATGAAGGATTTATATGAGGTCATTTGTTGCATATGCCGCATCAACCATGTGTGAAATTTGTTGTTCAATTTTTATTAGTTTTAGTTGAAATGCTTCAATCAATTTGTCCTTTAGATTATTTTGCTTGTGAAGATCAAAACCCAATAATCTAAATCATGTAAGGAGTCTTATAATTCTTTGACTTGTTGATTGGTGTTTTGCAAATGTGTTTCTTTTTTATCCATTTTATATTTTGCACTTTTTATGCCCATATGTACGCACTCCCTTGTTTTTTTTATGTCGTTTGTTTCCTAATTGTCAACCTTGGGATGTTGGGTTTTATTGGTTATGCATCCAAAAGTGTGTTTATTTTTTTATTTCAATTTATTTTAAATCCTTAATGATTTCGACATTGAAAATGAGCTCATTCAATTTTGGGGAGGTTCGAATTGGCAATTTTTCAAAATTGACTTTCAAAGGATTTGAAACTCCACCCTTTTACAATTCAATGACTCTTTTCTTTCAATTGTACTTCAATTCGTTCAATTCAATAACCAATTTAATGGTTTAAAAGACTATTGATTTTGATATGAATAAATTAAATATTTAGAAACTCCTACCTCTCTTGTTACATGAGTTAACATAAATCTAAATTTGTTTTTCTTATCAAAATCATGAGCATACATCATTCATAATTTCATACAAGTACAAATATCTTAGATCCTTTATTCTGGTTTTAGAATAAATCTAAGATAAAGAATAGAATAAAAATTTGATTTTCTTATGATATCTTTAATTTTTATCCAATAACTACGATATTTGATAAATACAGTGGTTACATGACTTATCAAATTTCTGCCAATTATCTTTACACCCTCACATAAAAAAACATGTTATAAGCTATGTTACAACCTATTCCTCAACTTTTATTGGCAAAATAGTTTAGCTTGACAAATAAATGTTTGACCAATTACATAATCCAAATTTTAATTTTATGCCTTGTGTTTTATAGTAAATAGTTCCCTTGCCATGCCATAGAGTTTAGTGATATATAAATCATCATTATACAATCCTTTTTAAGCTATGTCCACTTTTCCAACTTTATGAAAACCATTTATTATTATAATTGAAAATATAATAATACATTATGCTCTTTGCATATGTGAAACTATTTGTTTTTGGTAGGGATTTGGAATTTTATTATTATGAAATGAAATGCATGAAATATCTTGGATGGATGGGAAAAATAAGTCAATTTCATAATCGATGGAAACTAATCTTATTATTATTATTATCTTTAAAATTTTAGTTATTTTGTTTTTTGTTTTATAGTAAGTCAAATAAAAAGTTGCGTTACTTCCACTTAATGGACACTTGCTAGTAGAAGAGAGCCGAGTAAAAAGTTGTGTTACCTCCATGTAGTGGACACTTTCTAGTAGAAGAGGGGTCTCTTTGGCTCTATTGTTTTAGATCGTTGGAAATAAAAAGTGGTCACAACCTAATTGCTTGTGAATCCACTGGTATAAGTAGGTCTCTTTGTTTGTTTGTTGTGCAACTATGTTGAAGAGTGGTTTGCCTCACATAATCATAAAGGAAGGTCAACTCTTTCTTAGTGAACCATCACCTAATATAATTGCTTCCCTGTCTAAGGACAATCTACAATATTTTAATGTAATGATTCTTGATCCATCTCAATATGCAATTGTAAGGTGTGTTGGAAGATTCTCGGAACTTCGTAATGGTTATCTTGATCAAGTATGTATACTTTCTATAAAATTAGCAATCTATAGGTTGTTTGGGATTGTTGGATGACTTTTTTGCCATTTTATCAACAATTTTTGTGTTACTATCTCTGGTTGAAGGATTGTTTCATTATAGCTTCTTAGACCCCATATTTCAATATTGGTTCATTTAGATGGGTGCAAATGGTTGAGGCAAGATTCATGTTGCAAATCATTGAGTAGGAGTGATGGGTACATAGTAATGAGTTGTTGGGAAGAAGTTGTTGAAGTAAATTTGCATTGAGGAGAGATCATATTTGTAGTAACAGATCTATAATAAATAGATCCATACAATAGGTATATAATACATGTTGAATGATGAAAATACAATAGATATATGCAAGAGGTTTTTTAGGGAATTGAAAGGCAACAATCTTAGGCAATTGAATGGTAGTCAAGACAATTCTTTACAGAGTTGGAAGGAGCCTAACAAAAAATCAACAAACTAAAGGTCAATGCTTGTACCGTGTTTTCTCAAGTGTATCCTATCTTTCAAATTAAAGGTTGGATGGTAAAGAGTCCCACACATTATGGGGTGAATGCATGAAGATGGGTTACACTTTTGGGCCAAATGTGGCAATGAAATTTCAAAATTTTCCTCTTTTATTGAATTGAAGCCCTCAAAATTCATATACGCATTGTGACTTTTAATTCAGAGTAAAAAGACAATATGTGGATAATTATGTTGTTGTCATAATGATATTTTTTTCAAATTTTTTTAGTGTCGTATAATCTCTCAATCTTCCATTAAATGCAATACTTGTCCTTGCAAATTTTCACACATCTTAAGGGGTATGCATGTGTTCACATAGAATAACTAACACACACACACACACACAAGCATGATATACACAGAGAGAACTAAGTTTTTCATATTATTATTTTTATTTTTATCTCTTATGCAAAATTATATATTTTTATTATTTTTCAAAGTTGGCGAAGTAATATTTCAATTGCATTTTGCAGACACGTGTTCGTGTAAGGTTTTTTTTTTCAACTATTCAAATAAATTGAAAAATGAAGAGTACCTTTTCGAAGAAGGCTCATAAACGAAGATACTGGTGTTTTTTGAATTTTTTGCATTGTGTATATTTTATGTTATTGATTTTTTATTCGACATCTTTAAAACTATCCAAAAGAATTTCAAACATTATGTTTAAAAGAAATTAGATGAAAAATATCATACAAATTTGAAAATGTCAAAATCATATGCAATTGGATAGAGGATTCCTTCATTAATATAACATGATCAACTTCGCCACCTAAGGACAAATTTTTCCCTAAGTTCGCTAGGGTACAAAATGTTGTTGCAGAAAAATTTGCAGAAGGGGTGCTAAAATTGTGGTTTTTAGGACCTCAGAAGCTTGATCAAGCACTTAAAACACTCGATCGAGCGCTTGAATTTTAAATTCAAATATCTTGATCGAGGGTTTCCTAAACCCTCGATTGAGCGATTTACATGGTTAACCAGGGGCTTGATCGAGACTGCATCTGCGTGTTTTAATAGAAAATAAGGGCTTGATCAAGGGTTTGTTTTAAACCCTCAATTGAGCTATTTTTTAGCGCTCAAGGAGCTTGATCGAGCGCCCTTTTTTTCACCTAAACACACCCTCCCTTGCCAAAAGTGTAACCCAACTCCATGCTTTGACCTTATTTACTTTGAATACATTATTTGCAAAGAACAATGTAGTGTCAAGGAATTAGATTGTTTTGGATTTCCATAGTTTATGGAGAAATGAAGTATTAAGTAATGTGAAGTGCTTATTGAGCATATGGCCCAACAAGTTTGGAATTTTCCACTTTAACAATGAAGCTCCATGAACAAGGGTTAGGAGAAATTCTATCCAAAAAAAAGTATCCCTAAGTAACAAGAGCATAAGTCATAGTCCAAAAACTCATATTTAGAGCCGAATCTACTTATTCTAATATGATATGACATTTCAATAATCTCATTGAAAGAATTGCTTGCAACAAAAATCAAGATAACAAAGAACCCTTTTTACTCTTATTCTCTTAAATGAATGTAGATCTCTAATTGTTTTGGTGTAGACAACATCACTATTCTCTCGTGGATCACTACCGTGGAGTTTTTTTATCATCTCTCCTTCAATGGATCACTATCATGCCCTCAAGGCCATAAGAACTATGCTATTATCACCATATCTTTGGCCTTTGAATTTTTGAAAATGTTTCTTCAAGTGTAGATGAATGATTGATGATTAAGCCTCTTGTTATATGAAATTACACAATGCTTTGACGCTTTTCTTTACTAAATGATCAAGTTTTAGGCCTTTCTAGTCCATGTATTTATGATGGAATGATAAGTTGCAATTGTGGATTTAAGTGTCAAAAATAGACACATGATATTCACCATCAAGCATTCAAAAGAAATCATCAACCATTACACAAAAGCACTCTTGGTGCACCTATGACCCCCTTATTCCAATTCCAGGATAGGTCTAGAATGCAGCTGCCGCAAAAAATGATCTTTTTAGTATTCTTGATACAACTAGCTCTTAACACTCCAGCTATTCTCTTTTCAATGAGAGCTTTTCCTTTGTTTTCATAACTCATTTCATATTGAGGGTACATTCGTATATGACCAAATGTTTTCTTCAAAGGAAAAACATGGATCTTAAAACTCTTTTATGAAGATTAAGGCTCACACCAAACCTTCAACTATCTTGCTAACAACAATAGACCTTCAACTACCTTTCTAACAACAATAGGAACTTTCTCAAATTTCCTCTTTCAAATTATTTGGGCTTGATTTTATAAACAAGATGATAATTTAATGTCTCTAGCGATCAACATGACCTTTGGATGATAATTTAATGTCTCCAGCGATCAACATGATCTTTGGATGTCCCCAAAAGATTGAATGCATTGCCTTTCATGATGGAATACATAATATACACCATCAAATTCTAAGGTCATTGGTGTCGATTCTACTATGTCCGTACCTCCCCTACTACCAAATTCGACTTCTTTATGGGACAATCTTTTTTTGTGAAACTTCCCTCATATGTTTCCTTAATATTTGTACTATTTACCAAAAAGGAAGATAATTCGTACAAGATTTCTCCACCTAACCTCCAAGCTATTTTGGATACCTATGGGGATGTTTTCATTGAACCTGATAGCTTGTCTCCACCATTCCCATTCACCATACTATTTCCTTGGTCCAACACGTTGATATGGGAAAATGATTACAACAGTGCATCCATGAAGGTCACATTTAGTTAAGTACCTCTCCTTATGGCTCACTAGTGTTTAGTATTCATAAGAAAGAAAAGAGAAATGATATCTTATCACAATTTATCATGCTCTCAACATAATTACATTAAAAAATAGATACCCTCCACCCTATAATGAGGATCTCTTAGACTAGTTTAAGGGTGCAAGGTATTTCACCAAAATGGAGCTGACTTATGGGTATCATCAAGTTTGTATGGAGCCATTTGATGTATGGAAAATGGCGTTCAAGAATAAATTTCACTTCTTTGAATAATTGGATATGCTATTTACTCTCACCGTTGTTCTAACCACATTCATGCATATTATCAATGTTATTTTCTACCCACATTTGGGCAACTTTATTGTGATTTATCTTGATGAAATTATTATTGTCAATGAGACACGAGGAATATCTTCAACATGTGCATATCATGGTTGGAATTCTTCGCACTTATGTTACAAGTCAAGTGTAATAAATCTATTTTTGATATTTTCTATCTCATACTTGGGGTTTCTTCTTGATTATTGTGTTCTTCATGTCAATTCGTCATGAGTAACTAACCTCACTTAGTGGCCCACAACCACTTCCATGAAAACCCTTAAAAATTTCATTAATGGGTTCAATGTCTACAGGAAATTCATTTGGCACTTCTCTCACATTTCTCATCCTCTGCACCAATGTTCTAATGTGAAATATTTTAGTTGGACATCGACAAGTAAACATCTATTTGAGGAAATCAAGGTAGAATATGTGTAGAATTTGTTCTTAGCTTTTTGGATTTTTCAATAGTTCTTTGAGATTGAAATCAATGTATCTCAATTTTCCTTGGGTGGAGTTCTCAAATAGGGAGGATATTCTCTTGCCATCATTCTAAGAATATTTCTGCAGGGAAGGTAAGGAAACCATCTTACACATTGATCATCATGATTTTATTTTCTTAAACTTGTAACGTAAATAACAAGAACAACATCATCTCAAATGGGATTGACATATCCAATTTTTTCATTTGCTCATTAAATACAAGAAACAAAGTGTGAATAAAATGGATTGTTTTCTTAGTGGCTTCCTAGCTTGATCTTTCATATTCTAAATATTGTTATGCAACTTATGGAAATTGGAAGCTTGTACCATTTTGATATTTTCTTCAACTCAATGCTTCATGCCTTGTAGAATACCATCTTCGTGATTGCTGACTCTACAAATTAACTGTGTTCCCCATTCTCCAAATTTCTTTATCCTCCTTGAGAAATCTTGTTCTTCATCTACGGTTGGAATTTTGGCACTAAAAAAAACCCTCCACTTACATCATTGCTTTTATTGGAAATTCATGCACAAATGTGTAGATGAATTAATTTATTTTCATGCTACTTGCCAATTTCAAGCTCCACATCTATCAACCTCTCCTGTTTCTTTTTCATCCTTGGGAATCCATTTCTATGAATTTTATTAGTGGCCTTCCTCCCACACTCCATTAACATCATTGCATCCTTGTAGTTATTTGTCATGTTTTCATGATGACCATCTTAATCCCTTACACCAAAACTACTAATGCTTCCCATGTTGGCTTATTTTTCCAACATCTTTGGACATATTTTGGCCTCCCCGTCTCCATGTGATTTTGACTAGGACTCCCACTTTCTAAACAACTTTTGGAAAAGTCTCTAGAAATTGACATACTATCAATGTTTCTATTCCACAATGTTCCATCCCAAAACTGACGATGAATTTGCAGTCAGTAACCTTACCACAATTTATGCCCTTCACACCTAGTTCAACTGTAACAAATATTGGGACACCTATCTTTGTATCATCCACGATAGTTGTAACTATGCCATCCATTCCTCCATTGGTTATTCTTAGTTTTAATTTTGCTATGGCTTCCAAGCTTGATCTTCTTATAAAATTCTAGTGATCTTCTTATAAAGTTCCTTCAATTTTGAACTACTAGCATAGTTGGGCATTCATAATGTCATCAATGTTTCATAATGTGAATCATAAGAGGCATCTCATTTGGAAGAAGAAATTTATCTCTCCCATCCTACACATCACCATTCCAAATTTTTATTAATGATTTCCACAAGATACATAACTGAATCAATGCATCAAACATATTTTCTATATGCAATACTCTCAATATCTCATGGGTGGAGAAGGCCAATTACTTTCATTTACTTCATTGATATATGAAGAATCTTTACACAACTTCATTTGGCATGCAAAAATAGTGGGGATACTCTCACTTAAGTAGGGAGGAAATGATACCTTCTACCAAGGCACCCCATGAGAAGTGCATTATTTAAAAGTTATGCCTACCTTGAATGTGAGTCTAAACTTGCATCATGTGCCCATCTTGAGAAGATATTAGCCTTGAGAAACACATCCAATCTAGGAGTCCTTAGCATGTCCAGTGAACATATTTAACCACCAACAACTAAGCATATTTGACCACCAATGATTAACTAACAAGACCTTTGATACTTTTGTTGCAAACTATGGTTCGTTAATCTTTATAGAGATTCTCAAAATTTACCACTATCTTCTCTCTTGTAAAAAACTATAAATATGTATATAATAGAAAATCAAATCTACAGCATTGATGTATAGTTAGCCAATGCTTCCCAACAATGCACTGATTTGTACTATTGTTACTTCATTTTTAAATCTATTTTATGCATTGTTGCACCATATTCCCCATATTAGAGAATTTTGCACCAAGATATATCAAAATGTCCATAATATATTGCAGGTTAAGATGGATCTATGCTAGTTGGAGAAAACAATAGCAAATTTATTTCAATAATAATGTATTTAGTTAGTTTGTGAAAAATTTAAGTATTCATGTCACCTTGAATAATTGTGTTATGGTATATGTGGAGATGGTAATAAAATAAATGAAAAAATATTACAATGGGGCTTTTGATTTCAAATAAAAAGAGAGAACAAATTAAGTATAGATATGTCCTAATCCCAAATATTTTACGTTCAAAGAACTTTGTACTTAATTAGTTTAAATCACATAAAGCTTAATAAATTCAAGGTTAAGTTGGATATATGTTTGTTACAAAAAAATAGTTAATTTCTAACAATAATATTGCATTAAGTAAATGGAAATTTATAATCATATTTGCGATCAATTTTAGGTTTGTGTGATAACCTACAATTGATTTCATTTATTGAAACTATAATGCATGTAAAAACCTGGAGATTTATAATAATATTTTGTGAATATTTTTAAACTTTTCAAATTTTGAAATGGTGTATCTCCCTACAATTGGTTTCTAAAAGTACTTAATTTGTCAAGCAAAGTTCTTCCTAACTTCCTAGAGGTGAGGGCTTGCTCCACCTATGTTCTTCAAATATGTATGCATGCACATGTATCAATTTCATTTCAAAGAATGCAATATCTTGATTAAAGGAATTTATTTGTATAGGTGAAGATATTGTGAAAATTCCTAAACTCGGAATCCCTACTGCAACAAATTGATGTTACTTCTCCTACTTGTTAATCCATATAGGTTATTTATTGTGTTCTATGGTAAATATCAAAGTAAATACAACTACAACATTCACTATTTAAAATAATATGCCAAAACAACAAACTAAACAGGAAGAAGATACAACACAATGAAACAATTATTTTTGGACAACTGTCCCCAAAAAAACCCAATAGTGAGATGATCTCACCCTGCCACTGGAAAAATCAGACCCTGAACTCGTTGGAAGGAGGCTCTGCGTCCCTTCTACATCATCCTTTGCGCAGATACGCGTCAACCCTATGCAATTTCTGTGTCACCTCTACTGGGGATTGCATTGCTCCTCTTCTGGATCCTCTGCTGCCCAGAAACTTTGATTTCCAGCCTCCCGGTCTCACACCCTGACTCCCGGCTTCTAAAACTCGATCTCCTCAGCAAGAATTCGATCTCCCTTTAGGCTCTACGCTGCCACTACGTCAGCTCTGCGTGGGCCAGCGTCAACCTCTATATAGACATCGTTCTGCCCTCTCTGCCTTGTACTCTCCGACGTAGGAAAACTTCCCTCTTCCGAATACTATCTCTTCTCCTCACTGCAAAATTTCACTTCGAATTTGTCTCCGACAACTACTCTACTTCAGATATTCGATCTTCTGAACTCCACTCTGTATATTCTCAAGTGCCCATCGATGTCCTTCTTATAATCCTCCAGTTGAGAACCAACGACCCAGATTAGGTTCTAATCAATGGCTCAGATCATTTGGACTTGAACTCCATCTTCTTCTAGAAGTTTCACCCACAGTTAGATTAATACCCTTTAAATGTTTTAATTTTCCTAAGTTTAGACTTAGGCACCCATTAAAATTAATTAATTATTTTAATAAAACTGTCTCCGGGTGGAATTTCCTAAAACTATTTCTGGGTATTGGAGAATGCATGTGTCTAAGCCTCCCTGCAAATTTTTATACTTAGATCACATTCGATGCTACCAAAAATCAACACTCCCTCTTAGCGAGGAATGTGCTCTAGTAATGCATCCTGCTGAAGCATCACTCTGTTCTGTAACATCTCCTTCTGCGCTGCTGATGTCTGACATCCTGTCCATCAACTACTACGCAAATGATGCATCTATACTACTGCCGACCCTGCAATTGTCAACACTGCATCCATACTGCAATTCCCTCTCAATTCTGCATCCGTACTGCTGCTGGCACTGACACTGCCAACTGCATCTGCACTGCAACTTTCTCCAACTGCTGCTGCTACTGCATCAACAACGAAAAATCATCCCAAATTACTGAATTGGTGTTCAGTATGATGCATCTCGTTGTTGGAGTCTGACTGCTACTAGTCTCTTCACTGACCCTGTGAAGCCTCTACGCTACTGCTGACCCCTGCTTTGTGCCATATGCACTATTTCCAACTCTGCTCTGCGCTGCTAAGTTTCTGGTGCTACTAGCCTCTATAAACGTCTCTCTAACACTCCTTTGCACCAAATGACACAGGTCCATCCTGTTATTACTGATCTAGGCTCCCATAGCAAGGAATTGATCTACGAGGTGGGCTCCTCAAGGATACTGCCCATCTGTAGCTCTTTTGAACTACAACTCCAAATCAACCCACCTCTCTCCTAGAGGTATCTCGTCTGTCATGGTGAACTCCTCCTACTTGATATTCTCAGGTGCAACCTTCAGATCATGCTTCTCATCTTTTTCCTTCTTCCTGAGAGGACACTGTGTTGCGTAGTGACCCATTTCACCACACCTGAAACATTTGATCTTCGAGACGTCCTTCTTTTGCCTCCATTGCTCCTGCTACCCCTTGGATGCAAGGGCTGCATTCTCTTCCTCCTCCTGGGCTTCGACCCACTTCTGCTTCTTCCATCAAGCTTACACTTGACCAAGTCTCTTCTCATCTCCTCTTGCTTAAGAGATGCCCACATCTCATCCCAATTTGGAAAAGTCACCCTGCCCAGGGTACTCTGGACAAAGACTTGCCACTCATATGAGACTGAATTGAGGGCTAGTCTAACCAAATCAGACCCTTGAGGTGTAGACCCCACAACTGCTAACTCATCCCGGGTCTCCTGAAGCTTTATGAGAAATGAATATATGCGTTCCCCCTTCTGCATCTGTGCAGATCTCAATTTCTGCTCTAAGTACATCTTCTGCTGCTTGGAAGATCCTTGATATAGCGTTGCCAAGGCATCCCACATCTCCTTAGTAGTCCCTCTGCTAGCGATGTGAAAAACCACATGATACTTTACTCCATCTAGGATCATCCTCTTGGCCTTCACCATTTCTACTCTGTACTTATTCAATGGATCTTGATCTGCAAGCACAACCACCACGTTGTCGACATAGGTCTTGAGAGAATTCTGATCTAGAAGGAATGACATTCTTTCCTTCTAGATGACGTAGTTGGATACCTCATCCAACCTAACCTGATCTCTCAGCCCACTGGTTGCCATCTCTTCCATGAAAAATGTCAAACTGCTCCTCTATGCTCTTACTATTGCTGCTCAACCAATAAGAAAACAAAATTCTTGGCGAAAAGTCCTCTGAGGAAAAATTCCCTCACTATGCTTCTTTTCTCTCTTCTGACATCTTTCTTCCCAGCAAAACGACCTGCAGAAAAATTGCATCCCACTAGCTCTTCCTCATGCTGAGGCTCAACACTGCTCCCTCTGCCACGACAAAATTTTGATATGGAATCCCTTCCTCTCTATCGACTCAATCAGAGAGAGACTACCTCAAAAATTCATCCCTCATAGCTTGGACTACGCAAACCCCTATGGGGATTCGAACTGCTACCTCCTGCAGCTATTTCAATCTCATTTTCTGCTCAGCACTCGGTTCTCTGGCACTATTCTTCTTTCTCACCCGCACTGCTAATTCCTAAACCAGGAATCCCTACTGCAATAAACAGATGTTACTTCTCCTACTTGTTCATCCATATAAGTTATTTACCGTGTTCTACGATAAATATCAAAGTAAATACAATTGCAACATTCACTGTTTAAAATAATATGCCGAAACAAGAAACTGAACAAGAAAACGATACAACACAATGACATAGTTATTTTTGAACAAATGTCCCCAGAAAAACCCAATGCGGGAAAACTGTTGCAACAACTCTAAGGGTTTTATTATTATGCAGTAGTAAATCTAAGTACAATTCATTGGCAGCCCAACTGGCTATTTGATACAGAGAGAAACTGGACAAAACAAATAGTGAGATGATATCACCCTGTCATTGGAAAAATCAGACCCTGATCTCCCTGGAAGGAGGCTCTGCATCCCTTCTGCGTCGGCCTCTACGCAGATTTGCGTCAACCCTACATAGTTTCTGTGTCACCTTTGCTGGGACTGCACTGCTCCTCTTCCGGATCCTCTACCGCCCAGAAACTTCGATTTCCAGCCTCCCGGTCTAACACCCCGACTCCTGGCTTCTGAAACTCGATTTCCTCAGCAAGAATTTGATCTCCCTTTAGGATTTGTGCTGCCATTGTGTCAGCTCTGCATGGGCCAGCGTCAGCCTCTCTCTAGACGTCGTTCTACCCTCTCTGCCTTGTACTCTCTGGCCCAAGAAAACTTCCCTCTTCCGGATACTATCTCTCCTCCTCACTACAAAAGCTCACTTCGAATTTCTCCCCAACAACTGCTTTACTTCAGAAATTTGATCTTCTGAACTCCACTCTGTATATTCTCCAAGTGCCCATCAATGTCCTTCTTATAATCCTTGAGTTGAGAACCAACAACCCAGATTAGATTCTAATCAATGGCTTAGATCATTTGGACTCGATCTCTATCTTCTTCTAGAAGTTTCACCCACAGTTAGATTAATACCCTTTAATTATTTTAATTTTCTTAAGTTTAGACTTAGGCACCCATTAAAAATAATTAATTATTTTAATAGAACCGTCTCCAGGTGAAATTTCCCAAAATGATTTCTGGGTATTGGAGAATGCATGTGTCTAAGCCTCCCTGAAAATTTTGAGACTTAGAGAAAATCCGATGCTACCAGAAATAAACATATATTTTACCACTTACTTTCTTAAGGTTATGATGTCTGTGGAGATACACGTACAAACTTCACTTTCAATAATGAAATATTATGTCTAAAATAAAAAATATAATAAATAAAAATGTATCATTTCAAATTCTTAAAAATCTATCTATATACATTTTAGTATTGTTATTACTATTTGTATAAAAAAATAAACTAATTTGAATTGGATCATTATATTATTTGTCATCCATCTCGATGGTTTCAGAATGGAAAAAGTGGAGGAATTATGTCACAAGACCATTTTAAAATTGGGGTTTGAAACCTTCTAGGAGAATTTTGAGGCAGTAAATAACATTTTCTTAGGGGTAAAACTTTTCCACTTTGGCATTGCATCTTTTGTTTTTTCATTTTCTACACATAGAGACCTTTCCAATAGTGAAAAAATTGTCTCAATCAGAGTTTGTATGCAAAGATGATGCCACTCAGAAGTTGAACTTCATGTTTTCATCACCATAATTAAGGAGGATGCTACATCATCCCCCATTATTCATGGAAAATGGGCTAGCCATGTGATCATGATGAAGAAGAATCTAGAAGAGTCCATATTTTAACTTTGGTTAAGATTTGAGGGAGTCAAACCTAACCACTAGTAGGCTATCAGGCTATGTTATAAGTGGACCACTAAGAGGAAAAAGGGTTCCATTCTATTTGAATTCATTTGTTCCATAGACAAGTATAGTAGCTGAGAGGGATAGGGAGAGAGCACATGGAGAGGATTTGTGCATTGTACTAGCCCACAGGCCAAATACCATACTTCTTTTCACTTACAACCATTTTCTATTTAGAGAAAGAGAGCAGAGCGATCTCACCTTCCAATTGGGTTTCCTCTCGAGAGGATTTCCCATCTTATATATTGTGTCAAATTGTGATTTGTGATTTTTTATTTTTCCGTTCTCTATTTTTTGCATAACTATAATTTGCATGCACACACAATAAACAATAATCTAAAAATCCATAAATCTAAAGAGAAATAAACCCTTGTAGTGTAGATTTCAATTTTTTATTTTTTATTTTTGTAAGTATAATTTTTTAGATCTGTGTAATGGACTGTCCAATGGAATATCCACAACAATTTACAGATCATATTGGTATTAGAGAAAGTTTCTTCGGGTATATTGTGGAGATTTACTGGGAATCTAGATCAACCAAACCAAAAGTCATAAAACCTTATTCACGGCCAACGAATTTGTGAATAACCACCCTGATCCTATAGAGGAGAGGTTTTCACAGCTGGAAGCACAAGTTGCATATATAAGCCGTCATGTGAATCTCCTCATGTTAGCCTTAGAAAAAATCTTGGTCTATTTAAAATAGATGGGGGTTCTAACACAAAGGATCGAAAAGAGGGGATATCAGGAGATTGAGAAGAAATAGAGAATGAGCAGAGGAAAGGGCTCAAAATAGATCAAGTTAGCTTGAGCATCGTGAACCATTCATAATTCCTGCTCAAAATGGAATCGAAGGTTGATCTCAAGCCATACTAAGATGAGATCAATGCTCTAAAGCTAAATCATTGGTTGTAGCAATTATAGTTTTATTTTAGTGTTCATCATATAGAGGAGGAGAATAAATATTTCATTTGCGCAGTTGAAATTAGAGGGCCAAGCTCTGACCTGGTGGGAAAGCCATGAGGAGACATTGAGGTTGGAGGGAGATCCTCTAGTGACTAATTGGGAAGAATTTAAAACCATCATAAATTAAAAACTTTACCATATTGGGTATGTAGAGGACTAGTGGATTTGGTCACTACTTTAGGCAGAAACATGGATAGAGGGTACAAGAGTAAACCACGCAATTTAGAAAGATTTCCATAATGCTAGATATATTCCCAAAGAACCCAGATGTAATCCTTAAGTATCTAGGTGGGCTACATAGCCATCTGTAGAAGCAAGTGATGTTTTTCAAGACCAAATTGGTAGATGAGGCATGTGTACAAGCACAAAACTTAGACAACATAGGCCTAAAGAAAGGGCAATCAAGTGGATCAAAGCAGAGGGAGATACAAGACGCTTCTAAGGAGAGGAAGAAGAAGAGGAAAGGGGGAAAGATAAAAAGACGATAGCCACAACACGCCATTGCAAGAATCGCAACAACCACTACAACCAATGTAACATTGACGTCCATACAAAGGAGAAGTGTTGGAAGTTGCATCCATAGCTCAAATCGAAGATAAAAAAAGAAAGAATATCATGGACACCAATTTGAGTAACTAGTTTTAAATCAACCCGTACATGGATGAGAAGATCGTATGTACATAAGTGCAGAAGGAGGTGAATCTGAGTAGCCTTTAGCAATAGGAAGAGAAAGAAATTACCAAAATATTCCACATCAAGATACAAGTAAAGAAGACAAATATTGATGCTCCGTTTGACTTAGAATTGCAGGAAAATATTATTGTAGTAGATCTAATGAACAAATTGGGATTGGAAGTTTGTTATTATTGAAGCCCATATCCATTGGGATGGGTAAATAAGGATGCTGAGATAAAGGTAAAAAAATAGTGCAAAATTAGATTTGCTATCAATGTTGATTTTATTGATGAAGTAGAACTAGATGTAGTTCCCCTTGATGTATGTTGAGTGGTGTCTGAAAGTCCCTACATGTACATGCAAGATGAAATATTCATGCAGAGAGACAACCAATACTAGCTCATCAAGGATGGAAAAATTTTCACCATCAATACGCACAAAGGGAAGTTGAAAATTATGCTGGCAAGTGCCAACCAAGACAAGAAATTGATCAGTTCTAGCAAGAAGTTCGTTGCATTGTTTTAAGAGAGAATAAATCTGTAAAAGAGTCAATAAGAGGAAAGCCATCCTTGGAGGGGTGTACTAAGAAAAAAAACAACAACTAGAAGGGTTGTTATATGCATATAAGGATGTTTTTTGGGAGCCTAAAGGGTTACCACCCAAGAGAAAAGTGGAGCACAAGATCCAGCTATTGTTAGAATCCCAATTGCTAAACATTGGGCTGTAAAGACAATATGTTATAGAATCAAGTGAGGTGAAAAAATAGTTACAAAAACTACTGGAACAAGGTGTCATTTGTCCGAGTACATCACCATGTGGGTCACCCATCATCAATGTGCCAAAGAAAGATGGAACTTGGTGAATGTGTATAAATCACATGGCGTTGAAAAAATTCATGCTTAAGAACTGGTACCCCTACCTAGGATAGATGATCTACTGGATTAGTTACAGCAAGAAAAAAAATTCATCAAGTTGGAATTAAAGTTTGGCTATCACCAAGTTCGATTTAGAGAAGAAGATACACGGAAAATTACACGGAAACTTTCCTTCAAAACGAGGCAAGGTTTGTATGAGTGGTTAGTCATGCCATTTGGTCTATGCAATGCAACAACTGCATTTATGAGGTTCATGAATGATATACTGTGCCCCTTTATAGATTCATTTGTTATTGTCTATTTGGATGATATACTAGTATACAATGCTACTTGGGAGGAGAACATCTCACATTTTACACAGTTGTTAGAGCCATTAAAGAAGCAACAACTACTAGCAAATCTCAAGAAGTGTGAGTTTGTACAACAATATTTGGTGTATTTGGGGAATGTGATAGGTGGAGGAGAGATGAAGATAGATCTTGCCAATATGGAGGCCATCATGAAATGGATGATGCCTATTACTATTTCTAAGGTTTGGAGGTTTTTTTGGGGTGACACATTACTTGAGGAAATTCACATCTTCATTTTCAATGGTAGCAACACCATTCGACGTCAAAACAACTAGTGGAAATAACTTGCAATGGGGATCGGGTCAACATAAGTCTTTTAAGGAGCTAAAGAACAAGATCAATGAAGTACCAATTCTATCATTATCTAACTTGTAGTAGCCCTTCGAAGTGGAGGAAAATGTGAGTGGGTATGCTATGGCAATGGTATTGATGAAGGGAGGAAGGCATATATGCTATCATT
The DNA here is from genome assembly GCA_000404065.3 of Pinus taeda. Classification (NCBI taxonomy): domain Eukaryota; kingdom Viridiplantae; phylum Streptophyta; class Pinopsida; order Pinales; family Pinaceae; genus Pinus; species Pinus taeda. The sequence continues at coordinate 7,204 of APFE031512190.1, read as the reverse complement.
ATAAATTATTTCATGGGGTAGTTCTAAACTACCCTTCCTTTGACAAGGAGCTCTATGCCCTAGTGCAAGCTGTGAAGAAGTGGAAGCAATATCTGATGGGGAAGGAAACAATAATCCATACAAATTCCCAGCCACTACAGTAATTGTAGGCCCAATGTAAGCAACAACAGACCAAGCATTGAAAGTGGATGTGGTTTATACATCAATTTAATTTAGTTATCAAATACAAGAAGGGAAACAAAAATAAGTTGGATAGCATGCTTTCAAGGCCACCCACATTGAATATTATAGATTTGGGAACTATGATGCACATAGAGCCATTCACCCATGATACATATATATAGGCATATTCGTAGGATGAGGAATTCAAGGAGGTGTTTCAGAGTTTTAGAGTCAGAGTCATGTGCACAATGGAGAAAAAATTGTTGACTAGAATCTCCAAGACATGTTAATCTACATGATGAATAAGCTATGTGTTCCTAATTATGAGCAATTCTAGTTGATTATAGAGGCTCACACCTCCAAGGTTGTGGGGAACTTTGGTGTAGGGAAGACAATGGCCAACTTATAGAGGTATGTGTATTGGCTCAAGATGTGAGAACACATAGCTAGGTTTATATGAGGATGCATGCTTTGTTGTACAAGCAAGCCTAGTAATAGAAAACAAGGTCTATACCATCCCTTACCTATACCCGCTCATCCATGGGAGAGAATTTCCATGGAATTTGTGGAAGGTTTATCAACAACAAAGAAGGGACATGAATACCTATTCATGGTAGTTGATAGGTTCAACAATATGCATGTTCTGATGCCTTGTCAAAAGTCCATCAATGGGTAAGAAGAAAAAAATGTTCTTTGGACAGGTATAGGTTCACTTTGGGATATTGAGGAGCACCATTTTAGACATGGAAACAATATTTATTAGTGGATTATGGACTAAAATTTTGGAGAAGATGGATTCAAAGTTAAATAGGTCTACAATATTCCATCCTCAAATAGATGGGTAGATAGAAGTAGTCAACAAGACTTTGGTCCAACTTTTGAGGGGTTACAATCAAAAGTATTCGAAGACCTAGGATGAAATATAGTATATATACAACACTTTTATAACAAACTAGTCCACAATTCTAATGGTAACTCCCCATTTTAAACTTGTCTTAAATATTTGGCAGCTTCAACTTTGAATATTCCATATGGGCAACAAGGAAGAATGAAGGAGAATCTTACAAGTGATTCCTTGAGGCATGAAAAATTTGTGGATAAGATCATGGAAGTCCATATATAGGTACATGGGACATTGCAAAAGTATGATCAACACAAAACAAATAATTCGTTCAAGGTGGGAGACAAAGTATGGTTACAGTTGAACAAGGAGAGGCTATATGGTCTTGGTAAGAAAGTCAAGGCTCTTTGGTATGGTTGCTTTTAGATACTAGAAAGGGTGGGATATAACATCTATGTACTTAATATACCCCCTTAAATGCACATTTACTCAGTTGTGATTGTAGAGAATCTGAAACTTTATGAGCCTTCCATGCTAGATCAGGAAGATGAACGAGTCTTACCTTTTGTAGAGGATTTGGCATGAGATGCTTAGGCAGAGTTGAAATAGGATACAATTTTGTAGAAGAGTTCCATAAATATAAGACATCGGTAACATGACCTCTGGAATATTGGGTTAAAAGAACAACTTATAGGTAAGTCTAAGTGGTACACTTGAGAGAAGGTGGAGGAAAAATTTCCTCACCTCATTCAGTAGAAGGTTTTTTGGGACCAAAAGCATCCCAAAACTTGGAGGTGTGATCTAAATTGGATCATTATATTAATTTTCATCCATATTTATGCTTCTATATTGGAAAAAGTGGAGGAACCAGCTCACAAGACCATTTTTACCAGTGGGACCCAGTTTGTCAAATTGGGGTCTGAAACCTTCTGGGATAATTTTGAGGAACTAAATGATTTTTTGGGGGTAAAATTTTTCTACTTTAGTGCTTCTCATTTTTGTCATATTATAGACATATATACATTTCCATTGATGCAAAAATCACCTTAATTGGAGTCCGTAAGTAAAATTTATGACAATCGAAATTTTAGCTTCATGTTTTCGCCACCATAATTTGGGAGGATGCCATGTTAGCTCCCATTATTATTGGAAAATGGGATATCCACATCATAATGATGAATAAGACTCTAGAATATTCCATATTGTAACTCTAGTTAAAAGTTGAGGGAGTCAAACCTAACCAGTAGTATGCTATCGAGTTGTGTTATAACCAAGCCACTAAGAGGAAAAGGGGTTCCATTCTTTTGAAGTGCATTTGTTCCATAAAAGAGTAGAGTAGTTGAGAAGGTGTTGAAAATGAAACAAGAAAGTCTCAATTTTGATTTTTTCCTTAATAAAATTGAGGAAATTTGAAATTCCACATCAGTAGACAACTTGGAGGAGTTAACTCAGGTGACATGGCTCTTGTCAATCAGTTAGGAACTGTTGGACACCTACTCCTCAATGGGTTAGTGTGGAAGCCAAATAGAAAAAAGGAGTCCAAGAGACCTTGGGATGTGGAACCCAATGGTCACAATTTGTACTATAAACGTATATCACTTGTTAATAAAAATCGTACTCTCATGTTTTATCCTTCAGATTATTCTTGTTGCCCATGTGTTTAACATGGTATCAGAGCCATGATGTGTGGCCTTCTCCCACCATTAGTTGAGTGGTCTTCTTCAAACTGGGTGCTCTGCCATTGTGCACTATTTTAGTTGTCATCTCTGCGTTTTGTACTGTCCTTCTTGCAGAAATATTACATTTACCTCACAGTGAATCCTGTCAGCTATATTGTAGTGGCGATTTTCTGCCCATATTTTGCATTTTTGCAGCCTGACATATCTAACCTATGCGTCTATCCCTTTAGGAGTAACTGAAATATTTCTCTGCAAAAAAAAATCTGCATACGTTATTTTTGGTGTCAGTACAATCACTCAGGTCAAAATGCCTCCACAATTCATGCGTTCAGTACTGTTACTCAATGCAATGTTCCTTGTGCTCCCCTTAATTGAGACTTAATTCCTTCGCATCTAGTGCAAATAACAAACCCCAGCACAACCCTGGATTTAAACGACATGAGACTCCCAACGTTGTGGACTAGTCAAACCATCAACCATTGATTGATTTATTGCAATTCCGCAGGCCTAATTTTGGAGCATTCAACGTAATTTCCTTTACTGTAAGGTTTCCATTTTAGTGACAATGCCTACTATTATATATGCATAGAGAGCATACAAATGAACTTTGCTGGAGAATATTAAACGACTTTGCTTTTGATACCATGATTTTGGATTTTATGTTCTGTCAGATCCCTAATTGATTGAAATTTATTCATTCAAAAGCAATAGGTCCTGCACAGAAATCTGCCAAACTTTTACTCTGTTGAGTTTGTCAGATCTGTTGTCTTGTGGTCCTGCATTCAATCTTATTCCTAGTTATCGATGCTCACATACGTTTTTTCCTGATGATAAAAAAAAAGTAACGATAGTGTTGTGCGTGTGTTTTAATGTGAAAGTTGTGGACTGCATTTCGATGGAGCCTTCAGAGGCAATCTTGACATTGCAGGCATTGGCTTTCTGCTCATAGATAGTAATGGTGAGGTGATTGAGAGATCCTGCCATCTTCTGGGGTACAAGTTGACGAATAACGTAGCCGAATACAAGGCCCTCATTTCCGAACTGCAGCACGTTCTCGACCATGGTATCACCAACATTAAATCGTATGGAAATAGTGAGCTTGTTTGCAGACAGGTAAATGGGCAGTACAGGATGAACCAGAAGCTCGCGAGGTATTACAACACTTTGTGGCAGCGCCTTGGCAAGTTTGAGGATTTTGAGGTGCTGCATGTGCCTCGCAAGGAGAATTTAGTTGGAAATGATCTGGAAAACAAGGGAATTGATCAACAACCCGTGGATAGAAGTTCTGATGTCCGACAAATAGTTATTGAGCGCTGCAGAACTCCGGAGGGAGCGAAGAAGTTCATTCTTGAAAAGGCATGTGAGGGCACTCTTCAACTACGCTTTATCATCGACGTTATCCAGTCCGCTTTGCCAAAGTCGTACGCTGCTATTCAGGAGCACTGCTCCGGAATTTCACATGAGAAGAACAACTTGTTCATACTGTGTGTATCTTGTGTGTTAAATTATTTTTTAAGGTTGTTTGGTATATGCACGTTGATTGGTGGCCTATGCCACTTGGTGTGACTGGCATGGCTACATTTGTTTCCTATGTAGCTTATCGAGTCAATATCAAATTCTAAAGCCTGAGAAAGGGTCAACCCTCATAAAGCTTGTTTCAATGTGACTATTCCTGATGTGCCAGCTTCAGGTGCGCGTGAAATGCCTTCTTCCCTTGATGAATGTTTCATAGAAGTTGCTTCAACTTCATGAATTGCACTTGCTCCCTGTAAGTCTTTTGCCAGGAAAGGTGTATTATATGTCGCCAGATTAGTTGCTCCATTAAATTGTTTATTCAAAATACCTCTATCTGCTCTAGAAGTTTTTTGAAAAGGTGATTTTTCAGAGCTATTTTCTTTTGCTACTTGAGAAATATTTGCCCCTGATGACATTTTTGAGCTACCTCCCTTTGATAAGCATTTCAAACTTCCTTTTGATATCTCTGATTTTTCCATCAGATTAGATGTACTATTTTCAGTCTATATAACTGAAAGCATCCATGAGGTTTACTTTGACTCTTGTGAGCATAACACTGGCTATTCGTGTGAAACTAAGGGTACCTCTTAACGAGAACCCTTAACCAGAGATTGATTTATACTTGTTACTGGATCCATTACCCCATGAGGAGGTAAGCCGATAATGTGCAGTAAGGTCATTGGGGAAGCCAGATTGGAAGCTTGTGCCATTGATGAATTAAGGATAGACATGACTGTGCATTAGTGATTTTTTGAGGACTGCAGATGCATATATATAATCATTGAGGTTTGATCCGCTATAGTCTATTTGTTGATTGTGGGAAGTGTGACTTACTGCTGGTTCATTTACCCCTTGTGAGCTGAGTTTCACAGAGTCAAGGGACGTGTTTATTAACTTGTTGTAGATGATATTGAGGCGCTGAAAAATAAACAAATTTGTTTTTTCTCAACAGATTCTAATGAGAAGCTTGCTTTAATTTTTGGGGTGATATCAGTGTTATATGCACCAGTTTGTCTGCTATTTATTTGCAACAACAATTCAGATTTATGAGTGTTTTACTTGTTGTTTTCGACATCGCAATACAATAAAGGACAAACACATGTATAAATTCCAGCGTGTACTAACTTGAAGTGCTTTCAATTTCCTTCAAATACTCAAAATATGAAGCCATTAAATTGAGAAAGGGAATTATTTCAAAGGGGACAAGATTGTTTTATATCGACTGTGCTGGAAGTGTCTACATATTTCTTTCTAGAGAATTCAAGTGCTTAAAATTGTTGTTATTATTTTGCATTTTTCTTGGCACTCTTGAACTGGAGAAAATGGGGAAAGCTTATGAAGTATTAGATTTTTTGAAAATTCCGATACAGTCTACTACTAATGACACAGTAAAAATCAACAAATCCTCTCTGGCTGACATTAGAATTTGTCTGCAAAATGCACAAGAGAAGATAGAATTTTTGCAGCTCGAAACTCAGCTACATCAAGAAGAATTAAAACAGAGGAGTCATCATTCTAAACCTGTTTCTGTTCAGAAGATTGAAACAGACTCCCATAAAGCAGCAGTTGTACATGCAGATGTAGAAACTCAGTTTGCACTTCCCATCACTATGAATTTTTGGTCATTCCTTTTGGCCTTACCAATGCATCTTCGACATTCCAAGGTTTGATGAATTCCATTTTCAAACCATTCCTTAGAAAATTTGTGTTAGTATTTTTTGATGATATACTATCTACAGCAAGTCTTGGAAGGATCATGTTGAACATGTTGACAAGGTGCTACAACTATTGGAGGAAAAATAGTTATATGCAAAAAGATCCAAATGCTTCTTTGGAATACAAGAGGTGGAATATCTGGGTCATATGTATCTCATGAAGGAGTTAAGGTAGACCCTAGCAAAATTAAAGCCATTAAGGAATGGAGAATCCCCACATCCATAAAGCATCTGCGAGGATTTCTCGGGCTGATAGGGTATTATCGCAAGTTTGTTAAGAATTATGGGAGAATAGCAGCACCTCTAACAACACTATTGAAGAAATATGCATTTTCATGGACTCCAGAAGCAACAAAGGCCTTCGAACATCTTAAAGAGGCAATGTGACAAGCACCTGTCTTAGCTACACCGGACTTCACAAAAACCTTTATTGTGGAATGTGATGCTTCAGGAAATGGAATTGGTGCTGTTTTAATGCAAGATGAAAGACCCATTGCTTTTGAAAGTCGTCCAATCAAGGGAAAGTTTTACACAAAGCTATTTATGAGAAGGAAATGTTGGCAATACTCCATGCACTTAAGAAATGGCGACCCTACCTAATGGGAAGACACTTCAAGGTAAAAACAGATCATGATAGCCTTAAATACTTTTTAGAACAAAGATTATCCTCTAGAGCAACAAAAGTGGGTCACAAAGATGTTGGGTTATGACTTTGAAATCATCTACAAAAAAGGGAAGCAAAATGTGGTGGCAGATGCACTCTCAAGAAAGGATGAGGATGTGGAAGCATTGTTGTGTGCCATTTCTATTATCCAACCAGATTGGATAAATGAAGCAAGGGAGGAATGGAAGAATGACGAAGAAGTTTGGGCACTTATTCGAAAGTTACAACAGGATTCCAGTACGTCTGATACATATAGCTAGAAAAATGGTTCGTTATGGTACAAAGATCGCTTATACCTCTGTAAGTATTCCCAGCTAAAACAAAATATTCTTATGGAATTGCACACTTCTCCCTTAGGAGGCACTCAGGATTTTTACAAAATTACCACAGGGTTAAGAAGGAATTTTTTTGGGATGGCCTTAAAGCAGATATTCAAATGTTTGTGGGGGATTGTTTGGTTTGCCAACAAAATAAAGTTGAAACAATTAAGACACCAGGTCTATTACAACCTTTATCCATTCCAAGCCAACGTTGGGAGGAGGTTTCAATGGATTTTATCACAGGTTTGCCCAGGTCTGAGGGAAAGAGTGTCATCATGGTGGTAGTTGACAGACTTACCAAGTATGCA